>PNEQ01068161.1:5960-71961 GCA_003012365.1 Medauroidea extradentata | reverse complement strand
AAAATTAAAATAAAGCCTTCCAAATAAAATTCTGAATTGATGGGAAATAGCGACAATGCGTTACGGAAACGTAACGCAAACATCGATACATTTCCCTCGGTAACTTACAAATATTCACGGTATTCTAATCAATAGTGAAACAAGTTTATTTACACAAGAATAAAAAACATTGCGTACGAACAAAATTTTCAGAAGATAGCATTTCCGTTCTTTGAAAATTTTGTGTAAACAACTAATTTAAAGTATAGTTTGCTTAACGTAGTTTAGCAGTACGATTTTTTTCAAGTAAAATCTAGGATGGTCTCGTATGCAAATAAAATGCGTTTTAACTATTTAAAAATGGCGCAAGCTGAAATATTTAATAATAACCCTTGCTTTAAATAATAACGTATTATTAAATATTTGACAATAATATTTATGATGACGTACAATTTTTTTTCTACACAATGCATTCCTTTTTCGGAACACATTGAACTATTAATTAGACGCGTTGAAAGATTATGCAGAGCAGCGTTTTCTTCCAGAATGTATATATAACAAAACATAAAGGCCTATTAAATACCATGCAGACAAAGGACATTCAGAACTGCTCAGTCAGTAATTAAGAAGGGTTATTCTGTGCCATCCACGGTGAAATAAAAGCAAGAGATTAAATGGGGTCTACGAATATGAGGTTCGAATTTATACGTGATCATAAGTTGCGTCGATGGTTGTATTGTGTGCATGCGTATTTATACATAATTTGTTTGGTAGGTACAGTATCGCCAATTGTAGCAGGACGAACACTGTACTATCCCAGGTGGATATTTTGTTAAACGAAAATACACGACACGTCCTATATCAAATAATACATTTTTGTCAGTAGCTACCAGACGAGGTGGCGCAACTGTGACACGTTGGGCTCGTATTAGAGAGGACATGGGTTCGATCCTCAGCTCCAGCCATCATTATTTCGGTTTTCAGTGGTTTCCCGAATTCACTCCAGACACTAGTGAATATCAGCACTCCCACATTCTTATGAAACTCGGAATATATGCTCTGAATCACGTTAATAGACAGCTAAAGTAGTCGCAGATACTGTATAAAGGCTAGTGTGCGCTCCCAGCACGCTTCAGTCTGAGGAAGGACGTGGAAGGGAGAGGTTACGTCGCTTGAGCTCTCTACCCTCATAAGAAAGGCGAGCATAAGAAATCGTCGCGTCGTATAGTTAGTTATTTGTTACTGCACACATATTCCACAATGAGTTGACAGTTCGCATTGCTATAAACTTGGTATCGTTGTAATCACGATTAATGCTGCTATCGGTATAAAACAAAATATTTGAATGAAATAAAACGGTATTAGTTTTTAGTGCACCTAAGATGTCGCAAATTTTCGACATTAAAAACCTTATTTTCAGCAATATTTGAACACTAGGAAGATGCATCCTTTCATGTCTTAGTAACTTTTGTCCTTTAGGCCACGACATCTAATCTTAGAGTAAATTATTTCATTTCTGTTAGTCTGATAGTTATCCTTAGTTGTATGCGCCCGTAGTCATACATATTTAGACTTTGACATGCTGTTATTTGAATACTATGCATGCTAGAAAATTTTCCGTAAGAGGGAAATGCAGTCTCAAGTGACGTCTACGAAACTGACATAATTTCGTACTCAAATGAAATGATTAATTTCACACTTGAACCGCCTTATCAAAGTGCATGGGTGGGCTCTTTCTTAGTTCCTGTTCCTTGTTGGGGGCGTGGTTGGCGCAGTGATTAGAATACTCGCCTCTCACTAAGGCGATCCGGGTTCGATTCCCGTAGAGGTCGGTCCTCAGATTCTCGCATGTGGGAATCGCACCGAACGATGCCGGCGGGTTTTTTCGGGGATTTCCCGTTCCCCTCGCCCCTACATTTCGGCGCAGCTTCATATATTCTTTCACTGTGAATTGTCTCAACTGGTTGTCATTAGTTGCATGGTAGCGTAACGTGCAAATTTTGGCTTCGACGTATAGTTATGAGAAAACTATGTGAGCTATAATTGTTTCGTGAGAGAAAAATTTACATATAAGTACCGTCTACAATACTAAAACTATTTCATGAAAATATAAAATTACCATTTTATACAATTAACACCGTTAACGCATGCCAGTTTAGTGCTCAGCGCATAGGGGCGATGTGGTTGCTGACCAGCCGACCAACGCCGCCCTTATAGTTCCCTAGTTTCCAGGTCTCAAATACGATAACCAGCTTCGAGTGCAATACCCTCCTAAGTTGTGTGTTACCGTCGCAAATAACTAAATTGATGACAACAGCTTAAACCAAGCATAATAATAATAAATACCTGTAATTGTACGATAAACTCAAAACAAACTAAAACCATGCCATATAATTTTTCGTCCTAACATAGTTTGTTTGCACGGAGAATGTAAGGATTATAATCACGTAGTTTTTGTACTTAGCAACAAAAGTGTCACAACTCAATTATAAATTTCATTCTATTTTATAGCCAGTATTACAAGAAAGACGTAGTAAGACTTTTTCACAAAGAAGCAATAAATACTGTACTTTCAACTACGCACACGAAGGAAAAAAAATATTTCGTGGTAGGTAGAAAATATTTTCTGGGTATTTAACCTGCAAAATTTACTTCGTAGTCACCACAAAAGCAATTGTGGCCACCACAAAATTACACTGTGGTAACTACAAAAATAATGTTTCATGGAAAACTTCCAACAAAATTTTTCTTTCAGTGCAATACAAAACCATGTGGACCATTATGTTGTTTTTTAGACATTGCCGACGAGAAAGCGGGTGCTGTAATATAAATAAGGGACATATACGATTACACAGATCACACTCTATAACACTTCTCTGCCACTGAAAAGTAACTTCTCCGCACCGAAATTTTTTGTTTGTGATGTAAAGAAAAAACAAAAAAAAAGTTATGTTATTTTCTTTGTGGAATTATTTCCCATCATAAAGCTTGTATTAAAAAGTTATAACTAACCATACCAAAAATATTATTAACATACGTCATACTTATATCAAAAATTTCCTTGCTGCAAAATTACATGTGCAGAGTGTTGTGGCTCAGAAAAATTGTTATACTTACCACAAGCTTCATTATTACATTACAAAATTAACTACTTAAACCACAGAAAACAAAAATACTTCTATCCTCCTTATACATAATGTGACGACGGAGCGTCTTAAGGGGCCTCACTAGATAGGCTGCGTTTGTGTGTGAGGCAGGAGCGGTAAGGTTGCCATTGACCGGTGTATGTAGTGTATTATCGCCTCTCTGTGCAAGCCACTCAGCTGACGTGCAGTGCTTTACTATTATCCTTATTCCTATGGCACTTCAAGCGGTGACCACATTATTTTATTTGTGGACGACATAGTTCAAAGTCTAACGCTGATTTCTACAGTTGTATTTTTCGAATCTGGTTGTTATTTTTACAGGTACGGCAGTCTGGAAAACCCATTTTTGGCAATTTTGGGCGCCCCGAAAATGACCATTTAGATTAATGTGCTTATTTTTTGAAACTATGTCGACATAGTTTGAAGTGTGTGTTCTTTCATAGGTAGACAAATATAACGCACGTTTAGTAGTTTTGTCAAAAAAAGAATAATCGCAACTCGCTGCAAAGCATTTGAAGCGTAGGTAGGGAGATTTTGTGAATTGATAGCCTGTAAAAAAGAGAGAGAGAGAGAGAATCAAATATGTTTTCAATTTCTCCGAACAGCGTGTCAAGTGGAAACAATGCTACCTAATTTGAACAATGAGAAGGCTATGATTGTACCAAATTGCATTGTTTGTTCAGAGTGTTGTCATTTAAGGGCCCCGCCTACCTGCGCGTTATAAACATAAGGTCGACTTAAGGTTGTTCAAGTGGTGAAAAATTACAATTTTATATTTGTATGAAATAGTGTTAGTTTTGTACACACTACTTGACAAAACACATACTTCTAACGAAAAAAAAAAAAAAATAGCTCAGTCAGTTTTTCCGTAATGGCACTTCAAAGTCAAAATTTGCATATTTTTACTTCATACAAAACTTGAAAATCAGTTAACATAATTAAATGGAAAAAATCACATCAAAACTAAATGTGACTGTCTATGGCTTGCAGTATATAAGCTCGCTGAAATGAAGAAAGGATACACAAACGTATGAATAAACGAACGAAGGTCTTGTTACAGTTAATCACTTTTAGTTGAATGAATGATCACGTGCTTCTATTTAGTAGAGTACACAAAAGCAATGAAGTATTTGATAGTTCCTTAGTTAATTTTAGTAGGATACATAACGAAGCTGGCTAAATACGAAATACTCTACTAAGTTCCACTCGCACCAACCTGAATTACTGATAACTAGGGCTAGAAATATTTCGAGAGTTCGACGGCCAACATGCTGTGTTTACCGAAGCTCTATCATTCGTCCATTACCTGCTACTCATTCAGACAACAGACGATGAACAAATAGACGGGGCTTGAGTATGCATATTTGAACTCTCGAATTATTCATAGTCCTAGTAATAACAAAGTAACCAAATTATAAATTTAAACATCGTCTGATTCTAAATATTTTCAGTTGTATTCTGTCCCACGAACGATTGCGCAATTTTTATAGCTGGTAAACATTAATTTAAAAAACTAAAGTAATGTAGCCTATTTCCTTCGTCAAACAATAAATTAGCTTGTTCAATGAGCAAATGAAATCCAAATTATTGTACACAACGTGAGAGAAACTACAACTTATACTGTTTTGCGGTCCACATAATGTGCTCGAGCGTAACTGACAGAAACGACCTGTTGAAGTGAAGTGTACGTGTGTGGCGTTGAAGAGCTTCCATGAAGAACTTTTTCCAACGTGTCAACACAGAAGTTATTGACAGATGATAGATGTTTGTTAATGGCTACAACGCGGCTGCCGTAATGTATGCTTTCAACACCAGCAGCGGGAATGGTTAGTGCTTATCTGTTTATCGTGCTCAGTCATTCATGTAGGCTATTTAAGATCTAGTGGTAATTTTTTTCAGTCGCACGACTTTATTGAAGGCCTTGTTTTTATTTATCATTGAGTATCGTTTCAGAAGATGCTTCTAAATGCAGACGTCAGCCTTGCTAGCAGAGCGGGAAAACAACTTTCAAACTTTACGAATTATTCGGTTTCCTCACGTTTGTGATAACTAGGGACCGCATTTTTTTCGCGAAAAGAATTTTGCCCCAGTTTGTTTCAGTGCCTTACGTGCACATCTGTAATTCTGCTCCATGGTTATTGGCAGCGTGTCTATGTGAAGAGCCGTATCTCATTTGTCTGAGCCCATTACAATAATGTTCCTACAACACCACACGTCTGTGATTTGCCGGTAGAATCCCTAGGCTCGTGACACTGTAAAACTAAGGAGCGAGGCCTTAAAAGTGGTCTACTCGTATCTTCCTCTCTCCCCCTTCCTCTCCTCGCCAAGCAATTCATCTGTTGTAGTGACAAAGAGGATCTGCCGTCGCTGCATGACTTGTGTCGAGTGTTACTAAACCCCCCCCCCTTTTGTGAGTGTAAAGAAAACTGACGCGGCAGTTCCAGGAAAGTGTAGTAGCCGGAGGTGTGGGAGCGAGGGCCAACGACGTGCTGTATCAGGCAAGTACACAAACTGCCGACACCAGCACTGCCAGGGGTCGTCGACCTTCCTAGCGACCAGGGGACCCACTTGTAGCTCTACGCTGCCTATCTATACGTGCAGACACTATTCTATGGCGAAAAAGGCAATTTGCAACATTTGGTTCCAATGCCTTATATGCAGCAATGCTACATCGTCTGTGATGCGATCATTTTACTCTCACTTGTCTTGCGAATTGCTAGAAATTTATTCTGCAACAATTTGTTTCAGTGGCTTATGTAAACACCTGTTCCTCTGCTTCATGGTCAGTGATTGGAAGTTTCAACTTTCGGCATCTCGAGGTCCTACCCGCTAATCACGAACGTGCAGTGTTGGGGAAACATTGTTCTGGTTGGTACAGTCAATTGAGCCAAGCCTCTGGCCCATTATATTCTGCCAATAACCACGAACCAGAGTTGTAGGTGTGCACGTAAGACACTGAAACAAGTTGTTGCAAAATTTTTTTCACCAAAAAACACCGGCTCTACAAATTGCAGACGTACGGAGTCACAATAATATTATTATGATTGGTGAAGTCAAATGAGAGACGTGTCTGAACAAAGACACGCTGCTATATGTCGTTCATGATAAAGTGAGCACTAAAGATTTAACTTCTGAAAAATATCACTAGCTGTTTGCTAGCTGTTGCTGGTGCATTTGATTAAACATGAAATATACTTCCCTTAGTGTTTATATTGTTGGTAGCGAAGTATTACAAAATAGTTCCGTATATTTTCCTATTTAAATACAACAATACTGAAACAAAATAAACCAAAATCAATGTACGTATATTTCATGTAATAATAAAAAATTGTATAGGTTCCTGCCAACTGCGAAAATTGTCATACACGCACAAACATCAAGTGACATGTCCAGAGAGGTTAGATATTTCCCGTCGCTAGCCGTTACGCGCGGAAAGATACGAATTGGCTGAAAATAGAACAGAACTATAGCAGAGCTTTTTTGAGTGCTCACTATATTCCGAAACGCCTATAGTAACCATGAAGCAAAGCTGCATATGTGCACGTGAGACACTGAAACGAAGTGGTGCAAAAATATTTTCGCGACAAAATCGTGACCTTATCTATAGGTCGGTCGGGATAAAGTGAGCACTATAGATTTAACCTCTGAAAAATATGACTAGCCGTTACTGCATATATTCTATCTATTATTTATTACAAAAAAGCTCAAACCGTTTTTAATAATGTAATTTCAAATCCAACATTTTGCATTTTCTGTTGTCATAAGCCGCAAAAACTAACGAACATAATTAAATGAAAAAATTCACACTGAAATTACATGTTATGGGCAACTACTTGGCTTGTCTTAAAATTCAATGCAAAATGTTTTGTATATTTCAAAATATGTAACTATATAAGAGGAAACGTAATTCAAAATTTCAGAATATTTTTAAGTACACAAAAACGTATGAATTTTAAATTATGTCAATTAGTAGCTCGTGGCATGTAGTTACAATATTAATTTTTTTATTTCATATGTTAACCGGTTCTTACGGCTTATAAGAATGAAAAACATGCAAATTTTAACTTTGAAATGTTATTGTGGAAAACTGACGGAGCGAATTTTTTTTTTGTACGAGGAAAATATACTCCCAAGTAATGTCTATAAAACTAACAATATTTCATGCAATATAAAATAATGATTTTTCTTCTCTCTTTGACATCCTTAAGTCACGAGAATAGCATAGTTCGGGCAAAATTTAGGCTTGGTACGTGTCAACAGTAACACGAGTTAAGTTTTCAGTCGTCCATACAGTCACGAGAACGGCTGTCTCATCTACTATAGGTTACCTTACTATAGATCATAGTAAGTAACTGCAGCGAAACTAACTGGTGCGGAAAAAAATAACAGTAATCATAGCCAAAACCATGGCGAAGTTCAAAATATCTAAGAAAATGACACGAAACTAATATATTTAAATACATTCCAATCGCCAGTGTTTTAAATATAAAACTTGTCTACTCAGCCATTTTTTCTAACAATTTAAATATCCACGAAAAAAAAAATTGAAAAAATAACACATGGAACACATTCGACAAAATCATCCGGACATCAGGATATAACTCATTCCCATCTCACTTTAAGAAAATTCGATCCGAGCGGGATAAAAAATAATATGAATACTCCACACGGTGGCCTCATTGAAACACATTGTCCTGAAGTATAAAACCCGCTAGCCGTTGGTATATTTTGTATACTTTCGTATTTCAGTTCTTGAATAATGTGTCGCTGAAGTAAGTTCTGCAAGTTTTATCTCAATTATTTTCTACAATATTTGTAATAAACTAAGTTTCAGGTTTAACTTCGAAGACGTTTGTATACGTCGTTCAGGATAAAGTGAGCACTAATGATTTAACAGTTGAAAAAAAAATCACTAGCCATTACTGCATATAATTCAACATAATTATACAATAGTTACCTTACTGCTTGTATGGTTGGCAGCGAATTGCCGAATATAGTTCCATGTATTTTCCTATATAAATACGATACTGAAATAAAATGATCTGGAACTGGAATATTTAAGTTTTATATATTTACTACATTTTATTATCAGACTAAATAGGTTCCTTCCAACTGCACAGCTCATTTTACACTCAATCATAAAAGTGACGTGTCCAGAGAGGTTAGACATTTATTTATCGTCGTTAGCCGTTACGCGCGGGAAGTTACGAATCGGCTGAAAATAGAACTTGGGGAGGGCTTTTCTGAGTGCCCACTTTATGCCGAACAACCGCCTATAAATACCCTGTGGTTCACTTTAGACCACATGTCGTGTTATGGTTTAGAATTTTTTTTTTTTTTTTCGTGCCTAACTTAGAGTTGATGTTAGTACAGTGAAATTAAATGCAACGTGTACTCCCACTGCCTTTAACTACCCACCTTGATTAGGCAGCTATTCTATTCATTCGATTAATTCGTACTTAAAATGTTCTCCTCGTAATAATAAGTCGTTATTTACAAGAACAATACGTTTACAGTCATAAAGTTTTAGACGGACATACAGCTGTCTAAAAAATTAAAATTTTAGTTGCTCGATATCAAGGAAAATCCATTACTGGATTTATATGGAATAAAACGCTGTTCGACTTGAAAATATCATATTTTTAAATGTTTGTTGCAATGGGAGTTTACAATTATAATTGCGCATCTTGGCGTTCCGACCAGCTGTGTCTCAGGCTGAAGAAGGGAATAAATCTCAACATTACATTTTGGGAATATGGTTCTATATTTCTGTCTGTCCTTTGTGTCTGGGGTTGTGTCGATATTCGACTGAATTCTATCTCTAGAATTCTTTGTTGTCTAATATAATAATTAACTTAAAAAAGTAAAAAAAAAAAAAAACTGACTGAACTCCTCTGGGATATTTTGTGTGTTTTATATATTTTTGTTCTTTTCCTTTTTTGTAATTTGTCATTCAACACAAGTTTTATCAGCAAAACATGAGCAATGGCGTATGTCCACAAACCAATAAATTATAATCGAGGAGATACTTCTGATAATATATTCATAAGATGAAGAAGTTGTTACACCAAATAGTTTTTGCAAAATAAAAAGAAGAGCCGAGATCAACAGTGGTGTAAGTCGGAATATTTACAAATTTTATTGAACTTAATATGAAGTCAAAATTGTGCAAAAAAAAGCTAAGTTACACCGTCCATACCTTCAATAATGCATTAAGGGGTATGGAAAGATAAGATGTCGAGCGAATGACTGGAATACTGAATCGTTGATAAAATCTAAACTACTCGTCATAATTCGAGAGGACTTTTTTTTACCAAGTAGATATTTTACTAGCGGACATCTATTTATACAGCACAAGGCGGTAGTATGCTTTCCTTTCAAGTAAAAGATTGGAAACAGTTTTTAGAACAATAAGGGCTTGAAACCACAAAATTCATAAAAATGGAAAACATTGATTTTAATAATTTTCAAATGATACTATCCAGGTGAATATAAATACATAATTTAAAAAATACTTGCGTTTTAATTTGAAAATAATTGTTATATCCGTAAACCTCAACGCGAGAAGTTTTGTAATAGTAAGAGAACCCTATACATGGCGCATAAACGTTGTTACAATGTGTTTAGCAGTTTTTTTAAATAAGAAATACTGCTAACGTGTGTTTGGTGTATTTATGTACGTAAATAAAACACATTTAAAACTATACTTCGCTGTTTTTTAATTCTAGATATCATGCTTAGAAACATGGTTTCGGGGCACCTAAAAAAAAAAAAAAAAAAAAAAAAAAAAAAAAAAAAAAAACTAAAAACTGCTTTAAACTTCTCTCAATTACAAAATACCAGTCGGTAATATTACCGTTTTACTTCCACAAGTTGCGCAAATTTAACGGTTATGGTACTATGTTGTCATTTCCAAATCATCCAACAAAATTTTGACAGGGAGGGGGTTCTACGGGTCCAGACAAACCTCCTCATTGTTCCAACAATGAAACTGCTTAAAAAGCATCATTTCGCACATAAAAGTCCAAATTTTCCCTTTCCGCAGGAGAGAATCCATAGGCCTCCCGTCTTATTCGAAGGGATCGGTGTTACTTCATAATATTTCTAGGTTCGTGTCCCCCCTCCCTTCCCCAAGATGTAAACACAAATCCTGGATACGACCCTATCTACCTCCTCCCCTTCTACCAAAAAATCATGGTTGTGCCTTTGTAAAAGGTAAACCATATACGGACGAAACTGATACTAGCAGTAAGAACAAAACAGTCCTTATGAACCGAGCACTATGAAGTGGCGCTCAGTATTTTCTGTATAGTATTTTTTCTATCAGACTTTAAGGGCCGTATCTATAGACCTCTTTCGAATGACAACCAACTGCTCACCAATGCTTTCTCTATGGGGATAGCAATCGGTTGTCATTCGAAAGAGGTTTATAATATCGGCCCTCAGAGTGTACACGTGGCAAAAATGCATAATTTATTCTTGCACGACATAGTGTACGTATTATCGTACGTTACTTGGTACTACATTTTCCATTTGTAAACATTTTTTAGCTCTCATAGTTTTCCCATAGCAGCATGCCGAAGTCAGAATTCACAAGTTGCGGGACTAATAACAAAAACCAGCATTTTTAATTGAATTAAATAATTTACACTGAAATTATGTACTATGGGCAATATGCTAAAATATTAAAAAAAAAAATACACTACAGTCCTTCAGAAATTTAAAAAAAATTGCCATAAATAAAATATATTTTAAACATTTTCAGAATTTTTAAAAAAGTACAAACAAATCTCATTATGTGTTTCTAAATATTTTATCGTATTGCCCATAATACCTCATTTCAGTGTAAATAATTTCATTCGAGTACGACACTTGGTTTTTGTTATTACCATGTTCCCGTAACTTACAAATTTTTACTTTGTCATGTCACTATGGGAAACCTATGAGAGGTGAAACAATTTTACAAATGGAAAATGTAGTCACAATTAACGTCGATGAAACGAACACTATACCGTTCAAAATATTTAAAATTATGAATTCTTGCCACGTGGACACCCTTAAGGTGGCCGTCTGGGTGAATGTGTTTAACGAGTCCAAGATCTAGAAGTGTGGAAGGGATAAGGACGACACAGCACGGGCACCGCGCCTCATCCTAAACTCTAGACGCCAGTCACTGAACTGCAGTGCAGTTTCCTCGCCGACAACTCACCTCTATAAGACATTCATTGGTGAATCTATCATTGTATGACGTAATATTAAAGATAAATGTGTATTGTATAGTCCTATACATTTTAAAGGAGTCTGCGCCATTATTTTCATATATAAAAAGTCTTACACGAACACCCATTTTCGGCTGCGTAAAAATAAACCTTAGAGATACATGGAGGGGCTGAAATAGACACACAATTGTAACGTTCTTTGAATACTATTCCTAAGCAGATACCACTCACGTACGTTGAATATCAGTTTTCAAATAAACTTCTAGGTCGATCCCCGGTTTGTCGCATGTGGGAATCGTGCCGGACGATGCCGCTTGTCGGCAGATTTTCTCGGGTATTTCCCGCTTCCCCCGCCCCTTCATTCCTGCGCTACTCAATACCATACTCTGTCCACTCTAATGTTGCAGCAGACATGAACATTTCTAACGAAATATATCAAAGAATTTGAATTATATCTTGATTCTTCACATTGTGATTGTGCCGTAACACAGTTACCTTGTATTTTTCAATATTTCAAATGAAATTTATGTTGTGCAAAAATTTTATTGCCATTTACTTGAATGTGGATAGAGTATAACATCACGTCATCTCTCGCCAGCTGAGCGAAATCTCTTCACTTCAAATATACTTGTGTCGGCCGAAGCGCTGCACACCGCTCTGTCAAACAGATGTGTTTATATATGCTGTCATTTAGGCTTACAAATAATTATCGACAAACAGTATAAAAACAAGAGCTTGGCCTTGAAGGTGTTCACGTGGCAAAAACGCATAATTTTATATTTGTACGACATAGTGTTAGTTTTACAGACCTTACTTTTCACTACATTTTCCACCCCTGAAACGTTTTTAGCTCTCATAGTCTTCCTGTAGCGGTAGGTCAAAGTAAAAATTTGCACGTTACGGGAACATACTAATAACAAAAACCAACTGACTTACTCGAATGAAATAATTTACACTAAAATTAGATAGCATGGGTCATTTTTCTAAAATATTTAAAAGTACACAATGCAATTCCTTTGCATTTTTACAAAATTCTAAAAATAACGATAATTTTCTTCGTATATGGCAATTTTTGAAAAATACAAAGGGGCTTGGTTGGTAGCATATGGCCCATGCTATCTAATTTCAGTGTAAATTATGTCATTCGTGTAAGTCAGTTGGTTTTTGTTATTTGTATGTTCCTGTAACTTGGACATTTTGACTTTGACCTGCCGCGTTGGGAAGACTATGAGAGGTAAAAAAGTTTGACGGGTGGGAATCGTAGTCACGTGTAACGTCTACAAAACTATGTCGTACAAATATAAAATTATCCAGTTTTGCCACGTGAACTTAACCGGTGATCCTTTAGAATTTATTTCTGGAAAAATCGCGTTGAGTTAACCTAAAGCTTAGGGCCCCAAAATTTTCGCGAAAATAAATTTTTACCATTTTGTTTCAGTGCCTTGCGTGTACATCTGCTGTTCTGCTTCGTAGCCTGTGATTGGTTGTTTGAACTGTCGCATGACTTGAGGTTCTATCAGCAAATCACAGACGTGTGGTGTTCCAATAACTTTATACTGATTGGTGTAGTCGAATGGGAGACTTCACTTCACATAGACACGCTGCCAATAACCATGCATGAAGCATAGCTGCAGATGTGCATGTAAGAAAGTGAAATTAACGGAGGCAACATTATTTTCGTGAAATGTTCACGGCTCCAGTAACGCTACTCGGTTTCTGTGTTACGAGGAATCATGTTGGTCGTTTCTGAGATTCAGCATTCTGAGAAAACTGTTTATAGCGATTTTAGGGACCCAAAAAGCATGTTCTATGAGAGACATAAAAACTGATTAAAGTGTTTTTAATAGATAAAGATACTGGGAATAAGTTTATCAGTTCCGGCTAAAACAGAATGTGCGTCACACGCTACCTCATCGTTCATGTGCGACATACGAGTACTTCAATTAAACTCCACTCCAATGAATCTCATCTATATCCGCAGTTGGCGCAGTGTTTAGATCATTCGTCTTACTAAAGCGATCTGGGTTCGACTCGCGGCTGGGTCGGTCTCCAAATCGTACCGAACGATGCTGCTGGTTGGCAGGTTTTCTCGGGGATCTCTCGTTTCCCACGCTCTTTCACTCCGGCACTACTCCATACTCACCTCATGTCACCTCTCACCAGCGCTTAAGACCTAGATGTTGAGAGTTGACCAAAATCTCTTCACAGGGCTTTATTTATGGGACGTTTCGACCTGCAGTGTCGTTTGTCGTGAACGCGTCGCAGTAATTATGTAACGATCCACGCTTACCATTACATAACCTGGCGGGGTAATATACTGCTCGTTGTGCTAGGTTAGGGAATAGGTTACACACACTCTTCACTACTCACTATTTTAAGACCGACTCACGCCTGCCATACGTATGACGTATCGGCGCAGGAAAATTATCTGCTCGTAGATTAGTAAGGTTCAATGCCCATGCAGTGATAATACCAGAGACGCCTAACAAACGTAATGGTATGAAACGTAATACTCAGATATGCCGTGCAGTTTGACAAGCATGTAGGCGGTTCGCGACAGAGCGAGAACTTTGTAAGACCATCTTGTCTAGAATAATAACATTAAAAAATATTTATTTTGACTTCAAACATCAAGAGGCCTCCCTACCTGCGTGAAATGCGTTGCAGCAAGTGGCGATTATTCTTTTTTTTTTTTTCGATACTACTAAACGCACATTAGTATTTGTATGTGTACGAAAAGAACACACACTTCAAGCTATGTCTCTATATTTTCAAAAATTCTACACGTTTATTTAAAACATAATTTTCGGGTCCCTCAAAATGGCCAAAAATGTGTTTTCCAGACTGCCGTATCTGGAAAAAAAAAAAAAAAAAAAAAACGGATTCGAAAAACACAACTATAGAAACTGGCCACAAATAAAACAATGTGGTCACTGCTTAAAGTCCCGTAGGAAAATTGATAATAGTAAACCACTGCACGCCAGCCGAGTGGCTTGCGCGGAAAGGCGATAATGCAGTATATACGTCGATCAACTGCAATCTTACCGCTCCTGCGTCACACACACAAACGCGGCCTATCTATGGAAACCCCTTATAGCCATGATCCATCATTTACTACTACTTTTATGATAGTTATTTTTTCAAACCCTAAACGGGAGCACATGCCGAAGAACTGCTGCACAGTTTTGTCAAAAACTGTTTATACTATGTTAACTCTTTTTTAAGACAAAATACACTATTGTTTCAGCTAAATATGCAACTAAAGAAATTGCCAAAAAAAAAAAAAATCAGCGCGCTTTAGTCTGAGGAAGGACATGGAAGGGAGAGGTTACGTCGCTTGAGCTCTCTACCCTCATAAGAAAGGCGAGCCGCGCACTTGTTACTGCACACATACACCACAATGAGCCGACAGTTCGCATTGCTATAAACTTGGTATCCTTGTAATCAGGATGAATGCTGTTATTCGTCAAAAACCAAATATTTGAATGAAATAAAAAGGTATTGGTTTTTAGTGCACCTAAAATGCCGCTAATTTTCGACATTAAAAACCTTATTTTCAGCAATATTTTAAAAATATGAAGATGCATCATTTCATGTTTTAATAACTTTAGTCCATTAGGCCGCGACATATAATCTTAGAGTAAATTATTTCATTTTAGTAAGTCTGATGGTTTTCCTAAATTGTATGCGCCTGTAGTCATACATATTTTGACTTTGACATGCTGTTCTTTGAATACTATGCATACTAAAAATTTTTCCATAAGAGGAAAATGCAGTCTCAAGTGACGTCTACAAAACTGACATAATTTTGAACTCAAATAAATAATCAATTTCTCACTTGAACGGCCTTAAGAACAAGAGCAGGCGCCATATGCCGCGTTTGATGTAGTTAAACAGGCAGGCGATAAGGTCTAGACTGGCGTACGCGTCAACAACCGTATCGCCTTTACGCCAGTGACTGCGCAGCTGGAGTTCAATTTTTGGTCATTGGCTTCTTCCTGTAGGACTTTAAGCGGAGACCCAACTTTTTTATTTACGGTAAAGGCATTATAAAGTCCAAAGCCTACTTCTCTATTTCTGTTTAACGATTCCGTTAGGTGTATTTTTTACGTGACATGACTTTTTTTAAAGCCATTTTTCTAAGTACGATTTCTAGAAAACAAAAATATAGAAGCATAATTTTTTATGGGTTTTCTTTTTGTAGATAAAGTTATCGAACACACACTAGTAGTGTTCCATAAAAAAAACTTTCTTTCCCGACATGCTGCATCATGTTCATGCACAAGCTGTATCTATAGGGCTCTTAACTTTTGAGTATAGTAGTATCTATATACACGTGATAGTTTCGTAGGTTGCTTTGTTTACATTTAAAATGTGGCAGGAAACAATAATAAAGTATCAGATAGAAAGAATGTAACGAATGAATCAAAACTGCTCACTTTATTCCAAACCACCTTTTATTATTTATTACGTGCTTAAGGTACACTCGAACAATTTCACGTGCTTAGTAAGAGGTTAGTAGCAACACAGGTCTCGTTCCAGATACTGATATTATTCGTGGCAAAGTGCACTCGATGTCGGTCGCTACGAGTGCGCCAGTCACCGAATAACCTTTGAACTAATTAACTGATTATCGTGCCTCAGAATTTTATTTTCCAATTGATATTTTTTTACAGTTCTATGCAGTTATGTTTTCCGCCGAAGTTTCCAGTGCAGTGCAAGTTCACAAACAATGAACGACACGGAGATTATGCTAAATGATCAAGGCATACACGTGACACGCTGCAACGGCGTCCATGCGCCACTCCTCTTAAGGTTGTTCACGTGGCAAAAATTCATAATTTTATATTTGCTTGGCATAGTGTTAATTTTATAGACGTTACTTGTGACTACATTTTCCATTTGTAGAAATTTTTTAGCTCTCATAGTTTTCCCATAGCGGCATGTCAAAGTCAGAATTTGCAAGTTACAGGAACATAGGTTTAACAAAAACCAAGTGACTTACTCGAATGAAATAATTTACACTGAAATTAGATATAATGGGCACTATGCTAAAATATTTAAAAACACGCAACATAGTCATTTTGTCTTTTTTAAAAATTGCCATAAACGAGGTAAATTTTCGTCATTTTCGGATTTTTTTTTAAAATATACAAAGAAATTCCATTCTGAGTTTTTAAATATTTTAGCATAGTGCCCATTATATCTAATTTCAGTGTAAATTATTACATTCGAGTAAGTCACTTGGTTTTTGTTAAACCTATGTTCCTGTAACTTGGAAATTCTGACTTTGACATGCCGCCATGGGAAAACTATGAGAGCTAAAAAATTTCTATAAGTGGAAAATGTAGTCAAAAGTAACGTCTATAAAACTAACAATATGTCAAGCAAATATAAAATTATGAATTTTTGCCTGAGAACACCCTTAAGGGGGACTGTTAGACAATTTTACATTATTTTCAGTTTTTGAGCCGTACAATTTATTGAAATTGTATTATCAAAATTTTCTCATCGACAAAGTATTAGATATGTTCTTGGTAAACTGCTTGACATAAATAATAATATAATCTTTCATTAATTTGCCATGCAGAACCATTGCTAGAAAATTATGGGCTTACTTTCAATAATTCTCATGCAATGATTCTGCATGATAAATTAATGAAAGATTCCGTTATTATTTATGTCAAGCAGTTTACCAAGAATATACCCTATGCTTTGTCGAAGAGAACATTTTGGTAATACAAACTGAGTTAATGTTATGGCTCAAAAATTAAAAGTACAATAAATTTATCCAACACTCCCCCTTAACAATACAATTTTTCTTACCATTTTCACAACTTGAGACATAAGGTAGCACTAAAGTTAAAGAGTGTGGTCTACAGACTACCTTTACTGGAAATACAAAAAGTTCCCAGAACTGTTGTATACGGACATATGCGTATACGCGCAAATACTTATTTTACGTCTTGGTAGAGACATATCTTAAGGGCATGCTCTCTTGCCTATATTTCTATTTTTTCAGCGATATGAATGTTTTACACCTAAACGAGAATAGATATCAAAAATATGTTCGGCGGTTTTGTTTGAAATCGTCTTCTCCATATTAGCTGATTTTTCCAAGACAGTAAATACTGTAGTTTTAGCTGATTATGTAATTAACAAAATTATGGTTAATTGACTTTTTAGTGAGTGATTCTGGATAGCACTTAAGGGCGCCGCCTACCCCACGCTTCAAATGCGTTACAGCGTGTTCGTAAACAGGTTTTTTTCTACGAAAATATTCCACGTGTGCCCATTGTGCCAACGTACGAAAAGAAAACAAACTTCAGACAATGTCGGGACCTCATTGTTAAGACGCCGCGCTCATCAAAAACCGTGTTTCTAAGCCCTCAAACATGGCTAAAAACTGCCTTTTCAGACTTCCGCACTCCGAAATGTACTAACCGGATGTATGTGAAACTCAGGTTGCGACCTGCACTGAACTTAGTTGCAGACTTTACAGCAACAAAATATTATATGGTCACCGCTTAATGTCCCACAGTATGTAAGTTATAATTGTAATGCAAGCTAATGTCGTGTATTTCAAATTACTAAATCTTGCTACATGCATTTACTTAATCTAGAACTGTAGATTTTTTAAATCAACTAAAACTTGTTTATCTTAAAAAATCTTCACCTGTAATAAAATTAGAAAAAATGTCCTATTAAAACTTACAAGCTTTGATAATCTACAAGAAAATCAAATAATAAATTGTATGTTAGTATATAAACTTAAATTCGTGTGATTTGTTGTGTTTTCTTGATATATATAGGAAATTTGTGTATTATTAGTTTGTATGTAAACTTAGAGTAGTATTACTGTATGTTTATATATGCTCATGTATACCGGGTCCAGTGAAAGAGAAGGCAGACATTGCCTTAACTGCGCCCACGGTAATTACAGACAAAATAAATAAATAAAAAGTAAAAACCATTCGGCGGGAAGCTTGCACGCTAGTTCAGCGCTTGGCTCGTTGAGGCGACGCGGCATTTGATGCGCGCTTCAAGGTCGACCTTACTGCTCCGTCGCTTCTGAGCCTCTCACGTGCGGGTAGGCGTGTACTCGTATGTGGAACAGACTATATAAATATGGCGTCTCGTAGTCGCAGGTGGCTTTCCCGGGCAATTACCCTGCAACGACGTCTCCGTCCAGTCATTATGAACGGCCGTCTTCAACTGGGGTATTTTTGGCCGTGTCAGCTGCGTTCGTGCTGCAAGAAGGCGCTAACAACCCGAGTGATGTTTGTTGCCGGTTACTGTGGAAGAAACACTGACGGCGATGGAATTTTTTCACCAGTAGGTCTGTATGCTATAGGCACTTACGTAAAATCTCGTAGGTACGGTAAGTCAGCAACAATTTCAAGCTTATTGTGTCTGAAATTCCTCCCTAGGTAAGTTTACCCGTGTTTGAAATTTCAGCTGATCGTCTGTCGATCAACTACTTAAACCAATATTATATTTAAATATGGAGACCTGAATTCCAAACCATGCTAACTCCAAACAGTAAGAATTATCAATAATAAGTCATATCTTTTTCGTGTGCGAATTTATCTATCTTGAATTAGTTACTAATCAAAATACAATAATTTGGCTGTGGTTAGTAACAGATTTCGGATATAAATAAATGCATACAACAAAGATTTTTTTGCTAAGTCTTAGATTTTGGTGTTAGCATGGTTTGGAAATCAGGTCCCCATATTGATACAATACGTGTAAAGAATGCACGGTGGATGTAGCATTTAGCAAAATATTCATTTTAAAATCTTAAATAGCATTGCAGGTAGTTATCAAATTCTGGTAACCAACAATACATAGTCGCGTGACTGATATAACCTACCCTACTGTAAAGAATACATTTTCATAAGCGCTTTATTCGAGTATGGTAACTCCAGGACGACTAGATGAGTACACTCTAAATCGGAATAAATGTATATTAACTACCTGGATTTAGTTTCTGTTTCTTTGACATACTCCATGGCAATATAGGTGACTGTCAAAGAAAACTATCTGAAAAACATAAATAAGCAGAGTATGGTTTAGTCAAAAGGCCTTCTGGACTTCCTAGAGGTAATTTCAATAGGTATTTTAATGTGTCTGACAAATTAAGGACTACCGCCTTGGTGTCTGGTAAATAACGTCTACACACCGGTGTGATAAATTTTCAAAATAAATTCCTACAGTGTAGTATTCTCGTTCCCCGAGGCGACATCTACAGCGGGAATGGTTTCTTAGGCTAGTTGTATCTTCCCATCTTGGCGTCTCGCGCGACCTCAATTAAATTATTCGGGAGTAAAGGTCTAAACTTTGAGCCACTTGGGGACGATATCTAAGTTCTGCATATACTTAGGCGCTCTTTTGTTTGGAACAGTGCAACTTTAAATTAAAACACGTGCGTAGTAATATATTGTTTCGTTAAAGATAGTGCCGAGGAACAGCAGTGGCGGCTAGTAAAGTGCTGCAAGTTATCCAGTATGCTTGCTTACAACTGTACACCTCTCAGTTTACACAGAAGAAACCACCAAATTATAGAACGGAGAGAACGACAGGAACTGGAACAGGAATCGGCCATGACCTATGTTAAGGGGAGTATTAGACTACTTTATTTTATTTGACAGTGAAAGTGAGAGATTTTGGTCAGCGCTTAACATCGAGGTCTTTAGTGTTGGTGAAGTATGACTTGAAGTGAGTATGGAGGGGGCGGGTGAAACGGGAGATCCAGGAGAAAACCCGCCGACCAACGGCATCGTCCAGCACGAGGCCCACATGCGAAAATCCTGGGCCCGACACCGCCGCGATTATTTTATTTGAGACATAACATTTATTCAAACTGTATTATCAAAATGTTCTCTTCGACGTAGCCTAGAATATATTCCTGGTAAACTGCTTGACAAAAATAATAATGGAATCTTTCATTAATTTGTCATGCAGATCACTGCAAAGGGATTATAGGTTAACTTTCAAGAATTCTCTTGCAATAATTCTGCATGCAAAATAATGAAATATTCCATTATTATTTATGGCAAGCATTTTATCAAGAATATATGCTATGCTTTGTCGAAGAGAACAAGTTGACAGTACAATTTGAATAAACATCTGAAAATACAATAAAACTGTCTAACACTCCCTAAATTCGCCTAGTACACCCATGATAAACCCGCCAGAGTCGGGAAACTTAAATTTCTGTTCTAGATTATACATTTAAATTGTCCGAAACTTTTCCATGGACGTTAACAACAAATTTGTTTTTTCTGTTAGCAAGATGCTTGTGACCACTGCATTGGTAACCGTCGACCAACTGAACGCCTGGGCGTTGACGCACACCAGCTGCGGAGTGATACATTCTGTGGACTTTGACAGTGCCAAGCATATTACAGATGAAGCGAAGAATGTCAAAGAACAGCTGGCTGCAATCAGCACTCGATACCTGTCATGTCAGCAACTGTCAGCTTCTCTTTCTCTCTTAAAACTGTGCTTAGAACAAAACTGCTACTGTTGCTGCACCCTTGTGGGCTTATCGGGTCAGCCTTAAAAATATTGCTAGCCTTAAATTTCCTTAGCTCTAAGTTCCAAACGATGCGGTTCGTACAGCAATAATGGTACGTAAAGTAGTCCCACATCTAAACTTATAACAAAAGACAGGTTCTCATGTCTTGGCCTGATCTTGCATGGTGTCGATGATAAATGGTGTCGCTGATAAACTGCAGGTCAAGTAAGTTTAATAAGTATATATTGGAAGATGATCTTATATGAATTAGAAAAATTTGTTGTTCACTAGGAATAGCCCATGAGTAATTAATTTGAGTTATTTGAGAAAAAGTTTGCTACATTCAACCATATATAGGAATGTATATGGCATAAAAAAATATATTTCAGCCAACACAGTTTTGTTGGCAGAAAAACCTATGAAAACATCGAAATTGGTCTTGTTCTAACAAAATATAATTATAGCAGGACTAAACCCTACTGTGGAGGGAACAAAATCAGCCAGACAACTATCCATTTCGTAGCTTTAACGTTTAAACGGTTGTTTCGCCAAGTACAAACATGTATAAGGTTGGCTGGACCAAGTTTTTTTCTCTGCGTTCCTTTGCAGACGGCTTTAAACAAATATGGATATGAGACGTTTGTTTGGACAAGAAACGAAGCAGCAGCTGGTATCGAAGCAACGACCTCCAGAATACGAGTCATGTAAGCTGGGGCGTAACAACAAACACTATGCACGTTTGTTCTGGCATGTGCGCTGACATAGGTAGGGTTCCACCTGTCCACAGGGGCTTCTGCACTCTCGACAAACATTTGCTGCCACTTGAGCTGCCGTCAGTTTGACCCAGGCAAAGAGACAATACCTTGCCTGTGACGGCGAGGGTATGTTGCCCAGGTGTGCCGTGCAGACAGGACATAGCCACAGAACAACTGCAAGTACAGAAACAAACTACCCCGACCATCCCGAGTTCTCTGGCCGCAAACACCCAATTGTGAGTTTAGAAACATATTTTGAGGGGGGAGGGGGCTTATGTGATTTTATGGACTGTAAAAGAAATATCAACCAACTCAAAAGTGTGGTTGTTTACCGTTAGAGAACATCAGATATAACATACATAGAAGTAGGACACATTAAATGTACTTTGATCATCATAGAACAAGTAACTAGAGACATGCAAAATTTGCGTTATTTTCTTACAGCTGACTAGACTCCAAGTGACTATAGGCTAGTTCGACGTCTGCCGCTGGCCGATATTGTCGTGACTTGCCGCGGAGAATGCTTACACGGTAGACAGGCCAGTCTCTGTAAAGACGTAACACACGTCAATGAAAACACATAACAGTTCGTTAACTACGTGTCACAATGCAAGACATTTTTAGTTCTAAAACGTAACGTAAATTTCCACATTACCACTTGTTCTGTAAATTTAGTCTTGCATTGTGCCACACGTTACACAATATAAACAGTTATTGCCCATAAGTATCTTTCAAATTTTACAAAACTTAAAAGTGAAAGAGTGAGAGATTTTGGTCAGTGCTCAACATCGAGGTATTTAGCGTTGGTGAGGGGTGAAATGAGGTGGGTGTGGAGCTGCGCCGGAATGTAAGAGCGGGGGAAACGGGAGATCCCCTAGAAAACCCGCCGACCAGCGGCATCGTCCGGCACGATTCCCACATGCGAAAATCCGGGGACCGACCCCGCTGGGAATGGAACCCGGATCGCCTTGGTGGGAGGCGAGAGGTCTGACTATTCGGCCGCCGCGGCCTCTACAAACTTAAAGAAAACATAAAATAGTACACAGCAGCGTGGTAGTTCCTATGGCAGCGAATTACAGCGTATAGTTCCATGTATTTTCCAATTTGAATACTACAATACAGAAATAACATCAATTGAAATATTAGTGTTTTATATAATGTATATGTTTCTACCGACTGTATAATTTATCTTACACGCGCAAACATAAAGTGACGTGTTCATCGAGGTTAGACATCTCCCATCGTTAGCCGCTACGCGCGGAAAGACACGTATTGGCTGAAAATAGAACTTAAGCAGGGCTTTTTTGAGTGCTCACTCTATATCGAACTGCCTTATATAAAAAGTTCTTCGCGATAATTCGAGCACATAAGACAGTCTTATACTTTGATTGTTACTATTATTATGTAGGTTATTATTAGTCGATTAAAAACCGACAATATCGTAAATCATCTGTGATATACAGTTTATTCACTGTTAATAAATAACTTTTTAAGTACTGATAGTTTTCCCTTTCAATTTAATTGTATTTGTTCAGCCCTTGTTAATGTAAACATAGTGGTGTACGCAATTAAGGCTGTATTAACAAATCGCCCTGCAAAATTTAATTTGTCTAAATTATTCTTGCAATGAGAATGTGCTATTTAAGCAAGTGTAATCTATTTCATAGGCGTGCCTAGACAATTTCATTAATGGGCCAATCTACATTTCAAGTAGTGTGTTTGCGAATTTGAAAAACATCACTGTTTGCTAGTTGTTAGTGCACATAATTCAGCATTAACTATAGTTCCCTTAGTGTTTGCAAGGTTGGTAGCGAAGTTGCACAATAGTTCCGCGTATTTTCTTATTTATGTACAACAATACCGGGATCTGTTCATTGCATTAGCCTTCTCACAGCACAGTACTTAAAAGTGCTTATTTTATTGTAAACAGCCTAAATGCCTTTTTTTTTTTTCGCGGTAGGCGGGGCTTGTACGGCACGCGCAATGTAATTTGGCGGGTAACGAGCTGGAATGTGTGGCATTGTAATATTACTACCGTTTCAAATTCGAATGACTAATTTACATGGGTCAATTTTATTCCGGTATTTATAGGCTACTAAGTGTGTTTGCAGCGGCCTGCAGCTTGAATGTGCCCTTCACTCAGTAGCTGCCACTCGCTATCTAAGCTGGCGAACAGTGTAATATCTGTACGAAACGGACCTAAAGGTCAGTTGACCAAAACACAGAGTGTGAAATTGCTAGGAACCTCAATATGTTTCGTTAACACCTAGTCTTCGTTGTAAAAAAAATTAACGGTCATTCCAGTGGCAGCCAGTTCGAAAACTTCGGTGTAATAAGGCGTAACGACACGGTATCTTTACTGTAACAAGTTTAATAAGTGTTTCCACGCAGCTGCGGGAAGGAGTTTTATTTTTTCCTTTCTGAAATCAAGTTTCCAAAGTGATCAGTTAAAAGCGTACGGAATTATACCCTGGCGCGGCGGTTGATTCGTCGATAAATCACCGGCTCTTTGGAAGCCAGTCGGGGATTGGTTATTTCGGCGTAGCGGGCACGTAGCGGGCTGAACGCTGTTACCTGCCGAGCATCGCATCACCAGAGAGAGAGAGAGAGAGAGAGAGAGAGAGAAGGGGAGAAGAGAGAGAGAGAGAGACGTGCAGTACCCGATGCAGCTGGTCGACGGCCTTGAGCTATTTGCGGAAGGCGTGCCTCGCGAACCAAAAGGCCCCATCACACAGCGGCGAGGCAATGGCGGAAGGATTACTCGCGTCCTGATGGCAAGTTCCCACGCTGATGTTGCCGCATTCCACATGGACACAAACCCCCTTACCCCTTCTCCACACCCCCACACTCCACACCAACGAGCTATATAGTAAACATAGAGGGGCGGAAACAGTAGTCTCCATGGCTCTGCGGTGAAGCCCAATAGAACGTGGTATTTTGACCCTAAATTAAATGACCGACTCTTATATCCGGTCAAAATACGAGAGTGATTATGCTAATTTAAACATTATTACAGTATAATATATTACAATAATTATTATTGGCATTTTTTCCTGTGTTTAGCGGGAATATAGTGGAGCTATAAAGTAACGGATTTTATGCAAACAAAATAACGGATTTTCAACATAATGTTGGCCACACTGCTGTTCGCCATGTTTTCTTGGGTCAAAACAACCGTTCAATTGGGCTTCACTTTGCAAAGCGTTTCCGCTCCTCTATGTTAACTATATAGCTCGTTGCTCCACACACTGAATAGCTATAGATTGGTTATTCGGATTAAAGTGAGCACTAAAGATTTAACCTTTGAAAAAAAAATCACTAGCTGTTACTTCATATAATTTTACATTAACAATAGTTACATTACTCTATGTACGGTTGGCAGCGCATTGCAGAATATAGTTCCGTGTATTTCCTTATTTAAATGCAACAATTTTGAAATATAATAAAATTAATTCGGCATGTAATTAATAAACATTTTTTTATCGGAATGTACAGGTTCCTACCGACTGCATAATTTACTTTAGACGCGCAAACATCAGATGTATTTACCCGTTACGCGCACAAAGATACTAATTGGCAGAAAATAGAAATTTTGCAGGGTTATTTTGAGTGTTCACTTTATCCCGTACCACATATACAACACACTTTAAATATGAATTAGTGTATATTCACTGATTCACGCTGATGTACGGAGCAGTTTCAACAATTTGAATAAGTGCAAGTAGTCAATGTTTAATTAGTGAATATTCACTGATTTCCTTTAAGAGTGCCAACATCTCACCAGCGAACCAGTGAATATTCACAGGTTTTTCCAGTTGTTTTCAAAGAACCGTTTTTACTTTTAGAATCTGTGAAAAAATACTGGAAAATCTGTGGACATTCACTAATTAACTTGTGGAATGTTGGCACTCTTTATCGGAATCAGTGAATAGTCACAGATTTCACAGTGGTTTCTCACTGATTTAGTTTGTGGAAACAGCTCCATCCATCGGCGTGAATCGGTGAATATTCATTAATTCAGATTTAGAGTGTATATAGACACCGAATGGTCAGCCCGCTCGCCACCCACCAAGGCGATCCGGGTCGGTCCCCTGATTATCGACTGTGTGAATTGTGCCGGACGATGCCGCTGGTGTGTGGCTTTTCTCGGGGATATCCCGTTCATACCCACCTCTTCATTTCGGCGCTGCTCCATACTCTCATCATACTACCCCTCACCAGTGCTAAAGACTCCTATGTTGAGCGCTGACCAAAATCTCTCTCACTACTGACACTGAACATTTTCGAAAATACTTCAAGCCAGCGTAGTGTAAAAAACATTTGCCCAGAAAAAAATCGTTTTGTAGTGTCCACAAAATTTTTTACCAATTTAGTCCCTAATAAGAATTTTTGTGGTAAACTCCAAATAATTAAGATGTTTACTAGTGATTACGAAATAATGTCTTTACCAACAAAAAATGTTGTGGACACTCCAAAATATGTGGTGTTCCATACAAAATTGTTTGGTAAGAGTCTATAATGACGAAGAATTTTGTAGCCATTACTAGACCTGGTGATTTTTTGTAAAAATAGTCATTCAACGTTTTTGTTTCAATGCCTCATGTGCACATCAGCAGCTGAGCTTCATGAAAAGTGATTGGCTGTTTTTAACTCTCAACGTCTTGTGCATCTACCCTCAAATCACAGATGTGTGGTGTCGCAGTAACCTTATTCTCATTGGCTCAGTCAAATAAGTGACGACAATGTACAAATACAATCTGCCAATATACACGAAGCAGAGGTGCAGATGTGAGCGTTATACATTCATACAACATGTTGTATAATTCTTTTCAACAAAAATCACCAGATCTAAAGTTGCAATGACTCGTGGGTTGGTTCCTTTTTGCATAACTATGTCCATATTACGAGTCGCTGTCTCTATTGGCCTTAGTTTGACGGGGCGTAAAGCCTACTTCACTTGACGTTTCATCTGAATTCTGGCCTATCAGCTGACTGTACGTGCGAACAAGGGCGAAACAATGTTAGCCGCTCGGAAATTCCTGGAAATCAATTGATGAAGCAGAACAAACAACAATGGACGATACAAGCAGAATGAAATGCCGGGGAAATGCATTTGTTTGCGGAAATGACAATACTTCTTTCTTTTATTTCTTATGTATAGAACCATGATTTTGTGGCGAAAAGATTTTTTTGAATGTCTTATGTGCACATCTACAGCTTTGGAGGTTTTAACTGTCACTTATCTTGGTTTCTACTGGCTAATCACAGCAGTATGACGTTACTATAACCTTGTTTTGATTGCTGCAGTCAAATGAGAGACGTGTCTGAACAAACACACTCAACCAATCAATATTTAAGGGGGCGGTTCACCTCAGTTTTCAACGTCTTTTATTATTTTTATATTTGTTCCAGATATTTATTTTCTTATTTTAGACATAAATTGTGACTAAATCTTCCTCTTAGAAAATTTCTTTATCTCTTATAGTTTTTGAGTAATGAATCGTAAACGTCAAATTTTGCACTTTACGGTTTTATTTACGCCACTTAAGCCGACAGACATAACTAACTAACAGAAAAAATTCACAGTGTATAACAATAATGTAGGCTGTGATTTTACATATATAAAAATAAAAAGATATATAGTTTTGTATTTTTTTAAAAAATGTTGGCATTTTTATACTTTCATTTTAAAATACAGCATGTTTTATTAAATACAAAAATATTTTATCTTTTGTGTTATAAATGTCAAATCATAGCCTACAACATTGTTATACACTGCGCATTTTTTCGGTTTGGTATGTCAGTTGGTTTTAGTGGCGTACATAAAACAGTAAAGTGCAAATTTTAACGTTTACGTTTCATTACGCAAAAACTATAAGAGATACAAAAATTTCCTAAGAGGAAGATTTAATCACAATTTATGTCTATAAAAAAAAATCTGGTACAAATATGAACATAAAAAAAAGACGTTGAAAGCTCGTCGTCAGTCGCCATACTGAATTATTTTATTTTTCGCTCTTACGAAATTCTGAGAAGAAAAATGTGAAATTAGTTACTATAATATCAATTATATTTACCTTGCGCTACAATAAAATCATCGCAGTTGAACTTTTAACGTATATTTAAGCCGTAATTAGTCCAGCAATTTTTTTTATATATATTCTTACTTGGTTCGACTGATTGCGGCTTAAATATACGCTAAAAGTTCAACTGCGATGATTTATTGCAAGGTAAATAGAATTGACATTACAGTAACAAATTTCACATTTTTCTTCTCAGAATTTCGTAAGAACGAAAAATAAAATAATTCAATATGGCGACCGACGCCGAGCCTTAACCTTGAAGCTGAGCTGACGAAGTGAACGCAAAGCGCCGAGACAAAGTGGTGCAGAAATATTTTCGTGACAATCTCATGGCTCTAGTTATGTATCGTAAAGTTGTCAAGTGTTAGTGTTACACGATTGTAAGAACACACAATTAATTATTTAATCTAATAATTCCGTGCGGCTTGTTTACGTCAAGGTCGCAATTCTTGTGTTAATTTTATCTATTCTTCCCGAAGTTATTCAGTTTTATCACAATGCTTGAATATTATTCATTAAATTAGTGTGCATTAAATCACAGGTAAAATTTCTCTCTTATTTCTCTTTCTCTTTCTCCCTTTCTATCTTTCTTTATCTCTCTCCCCCTCTCTTTCCCTCTCTATTCAACCTTCTCTCTCACAAGGCATAAAAGGTGTCAACAATTAAGGAAAATTGCAACACTTGAGAAATTCTGAAGTCATAACGTTTGAATTAATATGCAAAAAAAAAATTACGATTCGATACTATTTTCGTACGTTATTTGTGTAAGTCAGCAATTAACTGTAAGTTGCTTTATCTTTAAGTTTAAATAATAATCAACGTAATGTAAAAAACTGTATGACTGGAATATTCCACCGAGTTACCTTACATTGATAAGGAATAATTTCGTCATGAAAATACAGTAATTGAAAAGTGTATTTTCTATGCTGGTCTTTTCAAAAAATAATGATGGAAAATCTATTACAGGTACTACAACAACAGATGCTAATTTCTTTAACAGGGTGAAATTTGTGCATTGTATTTACAACATACACAGCTACAATTACGTTACCAAGCAGCGAAATGTTGCAAATTGGCTGAATGGAAAAATAATAACAACAGATTCAAAGTATTTAAGTATGTAATGCCTTTAATTTCGTTACGAAATATAAAGACACATTGTCAGTGTTGTTATTATAAGCACTCTTGTTAGTTTTGCAAGTTTTACCTGATTCCTGACAATAGAAATAATTAAATGTAATCGATGTATCAATATATCGAAGTATCGCACGGCACTATCGACAGCCGCGGCTAGCACCCCCCCCCCCCCTCCTCCGCGGACAACTCTAGAGAACGTGGTCCAAGCCAAGGACGCGGATGCCCAAAGAAGGGCCTCGCGATGTGCTCAGAAGGCCACGCCTCGATGAACTAGCTTCCTGCTGCCGAAGGGCGAGGACACAGAGTAGCCGGACATACAGAAAACCAACCGCTTGAAGGGCTGTCAGTTCGTTGAGACGCCATTCTCCATCAAGGAACAGGAAACTAAGGTACACACGGAAGCTACTTATTTTTGCAGTAAACTCCGTAGCGTCGACGATAACTCACCGCAACAACGCAGGGAATGCACACTAACAATTTTTTTTTAATTTTAAATTAGGATTAATTATGTATTTACAAAATCGTAAAAAAAGATCTGCAAAATTACACGGCAATAACATTTCAATTGCTATCAGTCGCTCAACATTTACGCGTAATACTTAACATTGATTAATAAAATCACACTAATGAAATAAAGTAGATCAAGATTGTTATTATTTTCTTTCTAATCAAGTTGCGAAACGTGGTTATGTTTCAAGGCAAGCAGTATTGTGTCCGACTATTCGAGCACGTGACAGTTATGTTGCATAGGGCCTCGGTGCAGTAACTGGAGAATTTGTTCCTCGCCGGGTGGCCGTATGATCAGACCATTCGCCTCCCACCACGGCGATCCGGGTTCGAATCCCGGCGGAGTCGGTCCCCGGATTTTCGCATGTGGGAATCGTGCCGGTCGATGCCGCTGGTCGGAGGACTTTCTCGAGAAGCTCCCGCTTCCCCCGCCCAATCATTCCGACGCTGCTCCATACTCACCTCATGTTCTTATCTAGGTAGGCTGCGTTGGTGTATGTGAGGCACAAACCGACGGAGCGTTAAGAGTGACGTCTGTCGGCGTATGTAATGCAGTATCGCCTCTACATGCAAACCCAGCAACTGGCGCGTACTTACGGTTCAAATTATAGCTCTTGTTTCTATATTGTGTTTTTCGAATCCGGTTGGAATTTTCCTAGCTACTGCAGTTAAGAAAAAAAACTGTTTTTATCTATTTTGAGAGTCTTGAAAATCGTGTTTCCAATAAGTAATCCTAATTTTTAATCTGATAGAAACATTGTTTGAAATGTGCTTTATTTTCATAGACGTATACAAACATGTAATGAGCGTTGAGATGTTTCTTCCAAATATGATTACTTGTAACTCCCTGCAACGGTTTTCAAGCGCAGGTAGATAGGAACCATAAGTCCGTCCAAGTGTGAAATTAATAATTCTATTTGAGTACGAAGTTACTTCAGTTTTGTAGACGTTACTTGAGACAGCATTTACCGATTATAGGAAAAATTATAGCATACATAGTATTCAAACAACGGCATGTCAAAGTCAAAATATGAATGATTACAGCCGCATAAACCTAAGGAAAACCATCAGACTCACTGAAATGAAATAATTTACGCTAAGATTAGATGTTGCGGCCTAATGGCCAAAAGTTATAGAAACATGAAAGGACGCAAATTCGTATTTTTCGACAATTTATGAAAATAAGGTTTTAAATGCAGAAAGTTATCTACATCTTAGGTGCACTAAAAACGAATACCGTTCCATTTCATTCAAATGTTTAGTTTTTGACAAATAACGGCATTCCTCCTGATTATGATACCAAATTTATAGCAATGCAAATTGTCGACTCGCTGTAGTGTATGTTTACAGTAACTAGTGCTGGGCTTCCTATTTATGTTATTTTAGTAAGTTTTTTTAAGTCTTGAAAGGGAGCAGATATCGCAAAACCGTTATACAGGTTGTTGCAAAATTTCATGTCAATATTCTAGGTAATCAATCCGCACGTGAAGCGAAACAAAAAGTGTTATATGAACATAGGTCCAAAAACGCACCGTTTCTGCGCTACAGTTGGCATATATGACGTATGGTTGATAGCGCGTTGGCAGGATCATGTTGCTGTGGGGCATCATTACAGCAGCACATAACATGTTAGTATGCCCCACACTACACCACTAACACACAGACAGTAGGAACAACTGTGACACAGCAACATGATCCTACCAGCGCGCTATCAACCAAACGTCATGTATGCCAACTGTAGCGCAGAAACGGTGCGTATTGGACCTATGTTCACATAACACTTTTTTGTTCCTCTACAAGTGAGGATTGTTTCCCTAGAATATTGACACGGAGTTTTGCAACATCCTGTATAGAAATGTTGGAAATCGATTTTACTATATAGGTTAATTTTTTTTTCAAAAGGCTAATTATTAACTTTAAGAAAATTTAGTTAAGTCGATAATTAGCCAAAAATACAGAAACTAAAGTTTTGAAAAAAAAAAAAAAAAATAGGCTACAGAGTACAAACGATTTCCAACATTTCTACGTAACGGTTTTGCGATGCCTAATTCCTTTCAGAATTTAAAAAAAATTAATTCGAAAAAACTGTATAAATAGGAGCCCGTGGCCTTAACGGGCCCGCCTACCTGCCATGAAAGATGTGACGTAGAGGTTCAGGAGAATCGTTTTTTCACAGAAAATATTAGTCGTGAGATTGTGTGTTTGACATATAAAAGATATTAAGGTACCTCACACTAAGGGTAAATGGTTTCAGTTCTATCAGTATCTTAAGTAATTAGAAAATAGGGCCTTAACATTCCAAATTAGTGCCTTTTCCAGCTTGTGAATCGCCGTTATTTTTTTGCTATTTTTACATAAAACCAGTTAACCTTAGTAGATTTATCCTTTAGCTTTCGATCCCGTGACTGTTTGTACCTTGTAACAACTGAAAGTGTTGAGGAAATCTTGTTCTTGTAATATGTGTCGTGCGTAAATATGCAGCCAGTGTTGTGGAAAATTGAAGGATTCGCGAGACCGAGCCGAGAGGACAACAGAGAGAGCGAGAGACAACCTCCTCCACAACAGGGGTTGACCCAATTCCGCTTTTGTGGGGGAAAACTCCACGTTCATGAGGTCGAACGGCCGCTAAGGCGCTATCTAGGCGGGACCCTTAAGTCATAAGTTATACAGGATGTTCAGGAACAAACGCCATATAAGCACACCACGTGAACCCCAGGCTAAATTGAAGACGAAAATACAAGTAGCAAAATATTGTACGACATTTTGCGTGCACAACGTGGCAACACTGTGCGGAGAAAGTCCCCTCTCGCGTTCCACGTCCAGGTATTATTTATTGTATGTTACGTTAAGTAAATGTAGAATCATGTTTGGAATGCTAGGAAATTTAACCTGGACCAATAATACGCAGGTCAGTACAGTAGTAGTAATATAAGTAAGATATATGTGGAGCGCAAGAGAGGACTAACTACAGTGCAGTGTTGCCACATTGTACCAGTAAAACGTCATCGTACAACATTTTGCCACTAACATGTTCGTCTCTAGTTTAGCCCAGGTTTCACATAGTGTGCTCACTATACGTTTGTTCTTGGACATCCTGTATATTAAGAGCGAACCAGTCGCATTTGTCAAGCTGTTAAATAGTTATACGCTTCCAAAAAAATAAGAAGAGAAAGAGGTAGGAACAACTTCCCCCTCCAGTGCAAATACACTCCACTTTTCCGGAGTCGGTTCAACGGCTCCTTGCTGCGCATCCGGTTTTATTTTGTGCGTTAATTATATTCAGAAAGGCCGCTAAGTTCGGTGACCCGAGCTAATATTACACAGCCAATAAACCTGCGTGAACCTGCCGGGCAAGAGGGGTGGAGGAGGCGGAGAGGCAGCGACAGAGAGAGAGAATGATGGAGACCTGTTACGGTGTAGGCGTTGTCCCAAAATGCTGCTAACAAATTCAAACTTGACGGGAAGAATTAAAAAACAACAATATTTATCTAGTTTCAAATTTTAAAGCTGGCTTACAAAAAATAAATAGATAAAGCCGTAACGACGATAGAGAAGAGTGAAATATGTTCGTGTCAGACTTGAATTTTTTTTTCTCGGTAGCTGGTTATAGCGAGCCCGGCGAAGGAATGTTATTGGAATTCTTATCGATACGCCAACAAACTGTAGGGGCAAAAAATGCTGGACCACTTCGTTGTCCGAAAATATACATGTTACTAATCTCCAGTTGTTCGGCCACAACAATGCATTGTGGATACAGGAAAACATAAATAGCACACGCACTTATAATGAGTGAGCGAATGAGAGATTTTGGTCAGCGCTTCACATCGAGGTCTTCAGCGCTTATAAGGGGTGACATGATGTATGGAGCAACGCCGGAATGAAAGGGCGGGGAAAACGGGAGATCCCCGAGAAAACCCCTGACCAACAGGCCCTTAAAAAATACTGTTAAAAAAACAATATATATATATATATATATATAGTGTATGTTTTAAATCTCTGTATAATGATACCATCCGCCAGACTACAAACATTAGTACACTGTAAAAAATGTTAGTGCTTTTACGAGAAGATGCTTGTAAAATAATCATCAAAATAAGTTCTATTTAGGTAGATGTCTTAAATATGTTAGGTGGTTAAAATATTATAAATACACATGAGAATTAATAGCATTATTGTTAATGAAACAAATGTTTCGAGTGGCACAAAATAAATTTGGTAACTTGACACCAACTTTTTTACCGTCTTTATATATATATATATATATATATATATATATATATATATATATATATAGAAATTGTTTGTAAATGAGCATGAATAGTTTATAATTTTTAATTATGTAAATATTGCAGAATTTGTATATTTCCAAAAATTTGTTTTAAATCTTTCTTTTAAACATATTTCTTGTGTTACTTTCAGTTTTGTTTGTAAAAATAAAAATAAAAAAAATTCTTAGTGTAACCCAGCCTGACTGACACTGGGGTAGAATCGGCGTACGAACTATAGAGGTTACTGAGCTAATAGTATGTCAAGTATTTCTCTCAACGCTATTGAATAATTGCCCTTCGTTTGCTGTACGTACAAGTTTGTTGGTGGGAACGGAAGCCCAAAGACTTACTATGTGAAATTACAGTTATTCAGCAATATATTATTTCTACATCACATTCAGGAATGTGCTAAATATTCTGTGACTGGGAATTGGGCGGGGGGGGGGGGGAAGGGGGGTTCGAATTACTAATAATAAAGAAACTACTCTGTTGCAATGAATTTGATTAGGCACAAATAAACCAAAGTCATTCTGAAATGTAAATAATGTGGTAAAACTGTACTGCTATATTCATCCACACACAGAGAAAAATAATTGTACAGTAAACATTACCATGTTTGAATATGGCCAAATAATGGTGTCAATCTTGATTCAAATAAATATTTGGTTGCCTAGCAGATTTATTTATCTTAACAAGAGGGTTTAGTCCAGTTTAATATTTCTTTTGTATTATCAACAAAGTAAACATCTGTGGTTTTTTATGCATTGTTCCGTTAACACATATTTTGTTGGTTCAAATACTCTTATTTGTTTGGCCATATTCAAATATATGGTAGACTACACCAAATATTTTTCTCTTTGTACACTGACCAGTAGTAAGCTTTGTACTAGACTAAAAAATTAAAAAATATTTTTAGAAAATTAAGGACATGAAACCACGAAATCTATAAAAATTGAATACTGTAATTTTTATATTTGTAAATGTTATTACAAACGTTAGATATATGAGAACCGAATTTCAAAAATACTCGCATTCTTACTTGAAAATGGTTTTTAAAATTCCGTAAACCTCTGAACCAGGGACGTTGTCAGAAATGTGTATGTGTATGGAGGGCGGGAGGGGGGGTTCTGCAAGGGGGCAAAGAACATCCTTATTTTATCTTATGGAAACTGCTTAGACAGCACCAATTTTTGCACCTTGAAAATTCAAATTTTCCTCGGGAAGGACACCCCGCTTTATTGGGGGATTCGGTGTTACTTTATAACATTACCAGGTTCAGGACACCGCCCCCCCCCCCCTCGCCTTCCTCGTAAACACAAATCCTGACTGTGGCCTTATCTGCACCAGAGGTTTTATTATAGTCAAATATTTTTTTTTAAATTACGATGTCTGTCTTTTTAAAATGTGGTAGACATACGTTCCAGTCTTACAGTGTGTTCTCACCCGGCGCCTAGACAAATATTGTAGGCACTATCTGGAATCCCGTACATACTAAAAATTGTTTGTAAATTTGCTACACGTGCGCATAAGAGCACTAAGGTAGTAGGATGGTATAAATGTTTCTCAGACATACATTGTAGGCTAGCACTTCTAAACTTTTTTATTATAAAACATTCGAATATAAACTAAAGTTACCATACTTGTATTGTAATAAATGTAAAAGTTTACATATTTACAAAAGTTTTTTTTACAGTGTACCAAAGTTATCTCATGGGGTGTGGTCACAGTTTTGTAACCAACCACGCCGTATGCAAGTCGACAAAATTTATAGGCCCGAATGACATTTCCAACTGGAGTACCACGATTAGTATGGCTTTCCTGAACGTCACCCAGCAGGCAATATGAATCTATATATACGTGTCCTGCCTGAGGTTCGTTACGTAACTGACGTCGAGATTCGTGTTTGTTTACACTGCGGACAACTTCCTTCACACCGCCTCGTCTCGCGCTGAGTGGCACTTTCGCTTGTTTCAACACATTGTCGTGTGACGTGTAGAGCGCGTCTGAACCTGCCACTGCACGACCTGCTATTAATTACTATCACTATTATTACCATTACAGATCATGACATTTCACGAATTCAATGACCTGCATTTTAGAGTCAAATATCCTATATGCATACTCAAGTCCCGACCATTTGTCCACTGGCTGCTACTCAGCGAATGAACGAACAGACAGGGCTTGACGTCATTATTGTTGTTACTGCGCGCACATAGAGGCCGCTAGAGGTCCACGCGAAGATTTTAACGGATGTGATATTTTCTCAGGATCCACACTTCTTCTCCCACCAAGGCGATCCTGCGGGGTCGGTCCCTGATTTTCGCGTGTGTCATCGTGCCGGACGATGTCACTGGTAGGCGGGTTTTCTCGGGGATCTCCCGTTTCCCCCTCCTCCAGCAAGTCACCTATCACCAGCGCTAAAGGCCTCGATGTTAAGGGTTTGTTCCCGAGTTTTTTTCAGACTGGTGCCAATAACTCAAATATTTTTTTAACCAAAAGTTTTGAAAAAATTTGAGTCAATGTGCAATCACACGATGCACAATACTGTGGACGCGTTTTTTAAAATAATGTACCATTCGCCAGCAAAAAAATAATTTCCTTCATTTTTGCTTATTTTCACGACGAAAAACGTGGTACTTTGGGTAATGAAATCTGAAAAACCGTTCAGTATAATTCTACAAAAAAATTCAGCTACAAATTATAATATATAGAAGTGTCAAAACTGTGCAGCGAAATTTTGATATGAGTATTAGATAGCAATAAAAAAAATATTTTCGAAATCACTGCAAAACTCCGTAACAAGGCCTTAAGGATATTCAAGTGCAATAAAATCATAATTTGATATTTTTATTATGAAATATTGTTAGTTTTGTAGACGATACTTGTAAGTTCGTTTTACTCTTACGAAACAATTTTAGATCTCATTGTTTTCTCATAACGAGGTGTCAAAGTCAAAATTTGCTTGTTACGCTGCCATGCAAATAGTGAAAGTCAACTGACCTACTTGAACAAAATAATTCACTGTGATCTTACATCCGATGAGCTATGCAATAAAACATAAAAAAAAAAAAAAAAAAAAAAAAAAAAAAAAAATTTTAAATAAAAAAAAAAAAAAAAAAAAAAAAAAAAAAAAAAAAAAAAAAAAAAAAAACACAACGTAATATTTTGAATTAAAAAAAAAATAGCAAAAGTACAGAAATAAAGTTGAAAATTCAGCAATTTTTAAAATAATACAAAATCTGTCCGCGGGGTTTTTCAAATGTTTTATTACGTAGCCCATAGTGTGTTATTTCACTGTGAATTATTTCACGTACGTAAGTCAATAGGTTTTCACTGTTTGCATGGCAGCAGAACACGCAAATTTTGACTTTGATGTACCGTTATGGGAAAACTACGCCAACTAAAATTGTTTAATAAGAGGAAACTGCACTCACAAGTATCGTCTACAAAATAACAATATTTCATAGAAATATAAAATTATTCCTTATCGCACAAAATCACTTTTATTCTTCCTCCACTCTTCTTTCATCTTCTCACTATGCATTTTTCCCCCCTTTCTTCCGACCAGATTGTTTACACTTAGATACCCCCTACGTAATATTATGAATTTTTTTTAGTTACAAGGGTACAGCGCAGGAATGTAGGGGAGGGGGAAACGGGAGATCCCCGACACCAGCAGCGACTCTGGCGGGATGCGAACCCAGATCGCCTTGTTGGGAGCTGCGTATTCTAGCCACTCCGCCAACCATGAGCCCAACAGCATGGAAGTTTAACAAGAAGTCTCACTAACTTAAAGCATCGGCGCCAATGTGGACCCATATAATATTATGGCTCTGAAAGAAAACGCACTAACAGCATAACACGATGAGTAAGTATTTTACCAACTGACTGTGAGGTTCCACCAGAGGTGGATCAAGGGTTGGCAGACAGCCCCGGGCGCCGGGGTAGATGGGGCGTTGGTGTCCCGAAAATTTTTACTTGGGAATTAAATGTAAACGAGTGTAAAAAGTACGGATGAACCGATTCGATTACCGATTAACTTTAATCGTACGACTATCAGTTTTCGGTAACTAATCGTTATCTGTGATTATTGTAAACGATTAACCTGTCAAGCATGAAAAAGTAAACAAATTGAGCAATAGCCTACACTTTACGCTAGCGCTAATGTTTTGCTGTTAGCGTCCAGGAAAAAAAAAAACATAACAGTGAATATAGAACGGAAATACCTTTAGTACGAAAGTATTTCCACGTTCTCATAAAATAATGTTTATGTTTCACACACTTTTCATTTCTTGAAGCAACTTCTCAAAGCCACGTGTGTTTGGTAAACGTATTTATGAGTTTTTTTTTTTTTTAATTATTTTTTACATTCCATCAGATTTTAACATTTGCATTTACGAACGTTTGAGAATGGCTTTGTGTAACTTTCCACATAACCGTTCCGTTATTCGCCATTATCTCACATCAAATATGGCAGACAAACAAGCTACAAGCACTTGTTTTTTTTTTATTCCAATGACGTCACACGCACACATTTAAAGTGTTTGGTGCGCTGTAAGTGCGAGTTCGGTGCAATCTATGAGATACCATGTCAAGGCAGAGTAAAACAAACACGTGTGGTGAAATGAGCCAAAATATAAACTATGTATGTTGGTGACCATTATTGAAGTTGTATTTATTTACTGATACGAAAGTTGGCGACCGTGATTGAAGTTTTATTTATTTATTAATATCGACGGGAGTGTATTTGCGCGTGTAAATGAGGATTTTTATTATTTTTGTGTAGGCCTAAAATAGGTTATTGGTAATATACATCAATATTATTATAGGTTAAGAACATAATTGATTGCATTCGATTTTTTTATGCAATCGGTAATCGTAATCGGCTTTTCCATATCGGCTCATCCCTAGTAAAAAGATAGGCTACAATATCTAACAACATTTAGACTTTTACTAGTTTTATATTTTTACTAACCTTGAACACAATATACTATTATACATACAGTATTTATAATTAGAATGCGCACTTAAAAAAACTGCTAATGGCAAGTACAGGTTTTATGTATTTCCACTAAAATGTTGTACTGTTATTTACGCGAGCGTAAACCAACTTATACAAGATCGTCGTTTATTACTGTTCGGTTGATTGGACTTATTGAGGGGGGGAGGAGGGAAAAGGAAGGGGGGGGGGACAAATCACAATTCTTGCCGTGTGCGAAGGATAGCACTGGGCTCTACGCCCTATAATAACACTGACGAAAGTTCCGAAACTGTCGATTTACTGACGAAGAAAAGTATATCTCAACGTTCCCTTATTGCTGAAGGACGATGCTGAGCTCTCGGTGATAAGCTTCAGTGCTTATCAACAGTAACGGAAGGCGGTACTTGTTGTGCGTGCTATGCCGTCCCCCTCTGCCCCCCCCTCCTCCTACATCAAATCATCATCTTCTGTAGCCAGCTCTATAGCGAAGATACAGTGTCCCGACACTAATCAGGTCAGTTAATTCTGGAATAGTTTGACCTGATACAGCGACTTGGACGGCGGCGAGGGGTAAAAAAGGGGCTCTTCAGTAGAGGAGTGGAGAGACCATAGGGGGGAGGGGGGGCTCATCTTGGCCCGTACGCACGACGCGTGTCAGGTTGTGCGTGTGTTCGCATTCTTGCCAAGGTCTTTGAACCTCGCCCGGCCGGTCAGGCGGACAGAGGAAGGGTGAGGGGAAGGACTCACCCCGCCCAGAACGAGACTCGCCCCACCTGCTCCCCCCTCCCCCTCCTAGACAACATGGACCCACCCCTCCTCAGGGAGACTGCGGCCGGCGACACTCCCACGAGCATCTTGAAACAATATTCTCACGAGAAGTCGTTCTCTGCTCTCCAGGCAAGACAGTGTTGCCAGTTTTAACACTTCACCCTGGAGCCATGGCGGGACTCATTCAAGTTTCACATTGCTTCCGGACGAAAACAACTTCTTTCATTGAGACGACGAAAACATGGACTTGAATTGTTTTCTAGTTTTTTTTTTTTTATGAAATAAAGATTCATATTTGCTCACAGTTTGCAGGGTGTTATTAACAAATTAAACGACAACAAACGATAACAACTAATTAAAAATTGTCAACACTGCACTGTAAATATTTTTTGTACTTTCACAAGGAATATCTTTGAAAACCCACTTGCCAACGAAATTCCTTATAAAACTACAGTGTTAAAAATGTTTTGTGTATACGTAAATGTTTGCATATCTGCATAATAACGAGCTAGGACTTTGTGTTGGAAATATTTTTGAAAAATCATAAACTCTGTACGAGTGTTTATTAGTCGCTACTTCACACGAATATGTGAAGTGGTCTTTTTTTTGTCATTTTTTTGTCATTTTTGTCATGTTAGTCATCATTAGTTTTTAATTATTTTTTTTCTTAGTTTTTAGCAGTTCTATGTATATGTAATTTTATTTTGTGCATCTGTATAAAATGGTTAAGTGTAATAGAAGGCTACATGCCTTAACTTCGCCATTTGATAAATAAGACAATAAATAAATAAATAAATAAAGTATAGGTTTGTACAATTGCAAGGTATTTGTACTCGCAGTAAGGAAACAATTAAAATTTAAATAGCCTACCAATTTTAGCATTAAATTCGTTTACTAAATAATTTTCGAAAATATTTTACATGAATGAAAACTTCGTGGAAGCACTCGGTTACGAACCCGCAGCCCGGCGCAAAGATACTACGCAGCTTACCTCTAGACCATCGCAACTGAAATGCTAACACAATTTTTGTTTATGTGTGTATACTCGATGTACTGTTCTGTGACACCACTTTTGTATATTTTGAGGCATGTATTCGATGTGAAAATTCACTTTATTCCAGAAAAATGCTTTCTAGAGAATGTGATTTTTATCTAACTATGTAATTTTCGGCGAACCTATGAATTTGATGGACTACAAAATTTTCTAAGGGGTTTTTTACAAAGAAAATGATTAAAATTAAGTCAAGAAATAATTTTACAAGGAAAATGTTTGTTCATGTACAAAATGTTGTACAACTACGAAATGCCTTGTCATTTTTATAAAAAAAATTTACAGTGCAGTAGTAACAAATGTATATAATATTAACTAAATACACAAAATACGACGTTCTTGCAAAGAATCATACACATTTTAATGTTAGTAAAACTAGTATTGATGCTAAAAAAATTCACAGTGACAATGTGCTTGAAGTAACTAACATAAACGTCTTAAAGGGGCTGGAATATTAAAAGATACAAGTAAGACAATTAATAAAATACTGTACCAAACAGAGCTGCATAAATTTTGAAATAATAAACATACTGTTAATTAACAGCTATAAATATATCACCCACAATAAATATTGCAATTACTAACATGTACGTACTAAACAGACTGAAATATTAGAAGATACAAATCAATGCCAATTAAATACTACATAGTTGTACCCCTTAGAAAGAACAGAGACTGAAACAAATGTTAATGGCAGGCGACAAATACATTGTTTGCAAATAATTCTGCAGAAATCAGTGACTTTGTTTGTGGAAAATCTGCGTTCGCACCATACATAGGATCTAATACGTATATAATTCGATTACCCTTCTTACGTTTAAGTAAGTAATACTATCAAAGTATGTTTTACTGTGACCATTAATAGGGCCCAGGGAGGGTAATATAATTTAAGTTAGCTAAGTTAGACAAACATAAAAATTATTACACTTAAATTCTTTACAGAAAAACTATGACATTTCAGCATTCTAACTATATTCGCAAAGAATAAAATTACTTCAATTATCTGGACAGCTCTCTAAACCGGAAATGATGACACTTGACTGAGCTCGCATACCGATACCACTAGGATCTGGAAGAGTCGTGCAGACCTTTAAGGGGCCCGCCTACATAGCGCCTTAGCGGCCGTTCGACCTCATGGACGTGGAGTTTCCCCCACAAAAGCGGGATTGGGTCAACCCCTGTTGTGGAGGAGGTTGTCTCTCGCTCTCTCTGTTGTCCTCTCGGCTCGGTCTCGCGAATCCTTCAATTTTCCACAACACTGGCTGCATATTTGCGCAGGACACATATTATAAGAACAAGATTTCCTCAACATTTTCAGTTGTTACAAGGTACAAACAGTCACGAGATCGAAAGCTAAAGGATAGATCTGCTACGGTTAAATGGTTTTAAGTAAAAATAACAAAAAATAACGGCATTACACAAGCCGGAAAAGGCACTAATTTGGAATGTTAAGGCCCTATTTTCTAATTACTCAAGAAACTGATAGAACTGAAATAATTTACCCTTAGTGTGAGGTACCCTAATATCTTTTATATGTCAAACACACAATCTCACGACTAACATTTTCTGTGAAAAAACAATTCTCCTGAACCTCTACATCACAACTTTCATGGCAGGTAGGCGGGCCTCTTAAGGGCGTTGGACCCGTAAAATTTAAATTTTTTATATTTGTGCCAAACACTGTTCAACTTTTGCACATCAGATAACGCATCATTTCCCCAAATAAAAAATAGGCCTCATAGTTTTTGCATAATCACCCATCAAAGTCACGAAATGGCCATTGCGGTGTCGCCGAAATAAAAAAAGTAATTAATTAATAAATTCAAAATTACAGTACCTGATCATTGTATCAATGCATTTTATGACAGTTTGAAAAAAGTTAGTTTTGATAATTTCAAGAGTAGCCAAAAGTCAAAATTTATACAAGATTTACTCATTTTTATAATTTTTTTTTAAATACAAAAATATATCGCTTTGTGTTCACAAAAGTGTCTTGAAGTAGCTCACATCATTAATAATTAATATGAATTATCTTGTTTATACACGTTAATTATTTTTTATTATTTTGGCTACACCGCAACTGCCATTTGTGACTTTGATAGGTGATTATGCTAAAACTATGGGACCTATTTTTTTATTTGGGGAGATAACATGTTATCTTATGTGTAAAAGTTGATCAGTGTTTGGCACAAATGTAACATTTTGAATTTTTATGGGTTCTACGTCCTTAACAATCCTGATTTTATTCGGAAACCATTCCATGTGCCGTCACACGATTTGGTTACGAAAAGCATTTAAGGACCTTTACACGTGCCTGTTTATTTGCCACATACTACTTTCGTTTCTAACAAGAACTTTTTTTAAAGCGAAAATGGCTGAATTGGGACTTTTCACTGCGATATTTATGTAAGAGTATTCATTTTCAGAAGCCTCAGAATAAAATAGTCCACTAGAGAGAACATTTGCCTTTCATAGCGTACGATAAAGATAGTGTTGTCGCTGAAAGTCCCACAGTAAAAACAGATCGGTACAGTAACTGCCAAAAAAAATCAAAACTTTTTTTCTAACCAGTTAACACTATCAAGCAAATGTAATATTCTGAAGAAAATACTGCAATTTTAACCCTCGGCAGTCTTTAAAACATTATTTATATTGTACACAACTTACTATTGTTTAAACTACAAGTCTATGTGTGGCTAAATAACATCCAACTTCTCATTATAACGTCATCTTTTTTTTCTGGAACTCTATGTATAATATGGAAGCGTATCATTAAACTCTCATAAATTCGATTTTCACATACTTTTTTAAGAACGCATCAGGTATAGAGGAAAAGGAGACTGTCTGTACGTATTAATATCGTAGCAAAGAAAGTGTTTAAAGCGTGTTAATGGTGCGGTAACTATTATTCCAAGCCAGGTTGTACACGTACGTACGTAGGTATATAGGCGATAATCTGTTTTAATTCTGGAACTCATATGATTATGACAGTTAAGGTTTTCAATGCCTTTTTTTTTTTATTTTTATATTTGTACCAAATATTTTTTTATCTTATTTTAGATATAAATTGTGACTAAAATTTGCTCTTACGAATTTTTTTTCTCTCATAGTTTTTGCGTAATGACTCGTAAACGTAAAAATTTGCATTAAAGTACATTCTGCAAGCCATCGATCGCAAGGCTTGAATGAGTGACAAAGAGTGACAATGAGTGAAAAAATCAGTGTAACCTGGTACTGAGAAAAATCAGTGTAACCTGGTATTGAAATAAAGTTTAGTCGCAACCAACTCTTTACTTACTTAAAGATTTCACAACTCTGTTTACACTCTGGACCTTACTTACTCTATGTTCAAATATTTTCAGTTCAAGTACACTCTCAATAATTATAATCAATTGAATGTTATCTTATTCGGCAGGGATCCAAGGTTTTTTTCTCTTGCGAATCTGTTCTTTTGTCAAGGTTGGCAGATAAAAAGTGATAAAACAACATATTCTGGTATAAGGTTGAATTTTAGATGCCGCACTTTATTATGGACACTTTATTTAGAAAATAACAGACTACGTTTTCAGACACCAACGGCTAACAGAAATTACTGAATAATCTAATGGACCATCTATGTACCTAATGTTCATTACAGTGCAGTGTGTAATGTGTCGGCGTTACATGCAAGTAGTCGTCTGTTCAAATCCTCCAGAATCACTTAACGTCTTTTAATTTAGGTGATTGCTTTATTTGAGCTTCGGATGACACGTGCCTCAGAGTGGGGGTTACTTTGCACAGTTTCGTGGTAACTTCGCACCACAAGTTCTTGTTCAAAGAAAAGGTTTGCAGCCTCTTAAATTTATGAATACTTTGCCAGTCACCACTTTAATAGTATACACTAGTAATTTGTATTTGAGAGTGTATTGTAATTTTGATATTAAGTTCAATTAATCAGGTGGTGCAATGTTACCCGGGGGAGGAGGTGCACTGTATCCCCACTTTATGGTATACATATAAAGTATTATATAAGATTAAACTTTTTTAAGTAAGCAGTTATTACTTTACTTTTTCACTAAGTATATTTTACCTATTCAATGTATACATTTAGTTCCCTCTTATTCCATTTTAGAATGTGACTTCTGCGTGCACATCTGCAGTTCTGCTTCGTGGTCAGAGATAGGATATTTTAACTCTCATGAGTCTTAGGATTCTACCGGCAAATCACAGACGTGTGGTGTTGCAGGAACGTTATTGTAATTGTCTCAGTCAAATGAGACACGGCTCTTCACATAGACACGCTGCCAGTAACCATGAAGCAGAATTGTAGACGTGCACGTAATGCAGGGAAAGATAACGTAGGTAAGAAAGTGAGACATTTATTCTACGGATACGAGTAAAATAAATAAATAAAATAAACAAAATAATCTGTGAATTCCAACAAGATTCCAACTTTGCCGCAAGCAGCGTTATGGGTATTGTATTTGTAAGGCAAATTTTCAACACTGTTGTGATTTTTTAAGACTTTTATTTCTTATCATGAAAAGAAATAAGTACCTAACATAGGCTAATATAAAATTGTAACGAACGTAATTTTGGTCTGTTGTGGTTGTAAAGTCTTAGTTACACTTCCTCATGGCCAGTTTCAGCCGCCTTATAAACATTGCAGTATAAGGAATACGGAATGTATACAGAATGTTTGGTTATTATAGGTACAAACAAAAGGAGCGAGTAGAGGACAACATAGGCCCGAAAACTACTGGTCCCAATACCACATTATGCACAATTGCAGTCATGCCAATGTTGTAACACTGTTGATGCGTTATGTTCCAGGTAGCAGTTCAAGCACAGAACAACGACGGCAGTGTGCACGTGTAGCATTTGAAGCGGCTGCCACGGCTTCACACACATCTACAAATGATGAATGTCTGGCATCCACTGCATGTACAGGCGTGCTAATGGCAATGCGCGGGAGGCAGCATCATTGTATCACGAAGAGAAGACAGCCTGACAACAGTGTGTTCACTAGTGTTGGGTGAATAAAACCTCTGCGACATTGAATATATTGTTTCGTCTTTGACAATGGTTTGTACGGAAACTACTTCAAGAAATACAATGTTGCCTGGCGAATTGGTTTCTGCTTTTAGTTTATCCTGATGATTCATCATATGAAACACATTTTTTTGTTTTATTAGGAAGGAGGCACAATCGGGTAGATTTTATCTGGACCAAATGACTATGTCCCAACAGCACCTGCGCAACACCAGTTCGTTTAGACCCAACATTCAACGTGCAGGCACAAAACAGTGTCGACACTATACGCTGTTCATTTTGAACTGAGCACTCTCTAACATATAAATAACCGGAAAACTTATTTTATAGGAACCAAAGGTGATATGTTTTAAGTGTGGTGAAACGTCTACATTGGTTTTTAGTTTAATGACAGTTTACATACAGAAAAAAATTAAACATGAATACAAAATGGCCGAAAGAAAAATTTAAGCAGTGTTCACTTTATCCCGAACAGTCTATACTAATTGTGAAGAGAGTATTAGAACAATTGAACGCAATTCCGGGCTCAAGTACCGCAGTAATTGCTGTAGCAGAACGCTTTTCGCCCTCCACAATACGGCGGATATTATATGAGGGACTGCTGTATTCATATCATATACAAAGTACGCAAACCCTGCCTAGCTGCACCTGACTTCTCAGCTCGGGTTGCCGTCTGCCAATGGATTCTTACAAAACAGTTTCTCGTGCACACATTACTTACAAACTAAGCATGCTTTACCCGCGACGGTACTAAGAACATCCACAACACACGCGTTCGGGCTTACGAGAACCCACATTAAAACAACAAATCAGCGTAGATTTAGAGTTGACGTTTGAGAAGGTGTCGTGATCGGTTGATAAGGCTACCTTTACTAACAGGCCGACTTATTGGTCGTGTGTTCCTTCATTTCCTGCGACATGAGCTAATCGACCGTTTGGATGATGTGTCTCTTGGTGAAATGATGCGTACGTGGTACTTGCATGATGGTGCACAGGCACAATTTCATGTGGCTGTTCGGGAATATGTAGCACGAATCTTCGACAACAAATGTATCTGTCGTTACTTGCCAATACCATGGCCTCCCAGGTCCCCAGACTTGAATTCGTTGGAATTCATTTTTGTGTGGGGATATTTAAAAAGCTTTGGTGTATTCCAGCGCTGTTGACACTTTACATGAGCTCCGTGAAGCATTGTGGATGGTTGTCAATGCACTCAGAACATGCCCTGGAGTTATGGGCATGTAAGGGCATCAATGCGGAGACGTGCCTTCACATGAGCGGAGTGGAAATCTTGTAATATGTGTGTACGTTTGTCCTCAAATGCATATATGTGATTTTAATTCTGACTCTGGTATAAGGTGTTCATGTATGTAATATATGTGGTATGGGAGAAATAATAGGTTTCCGAACCTATGTTTATGAGGATTATTTGCTCCTTTAGTTTGTACCTATAATAAACCTCCTGTATATTTCTCCTCACTCACAAATGAACGTAGGAGGCTACAATAAACATATTTTTGATCAAAATTCTTTAGAAGTAGGGGGTCAGACCTGTCGCCTCCCACTTAGGCGTTCCGGGTTCGATCCCGCCTTTTTTGCATGTGGGAAACGCGGTTGACCGCTGACCGGCGGGGTTTTTTTTTTTTTTTTTTCGGTGAACTCCCGTTTCCCCCGCCTCCCTCCTTCCGCCGCTACTCCACACTCATCTCATGTTCGGGCCGGAGGGCGACAGGCAGGTCTCGCTAGTCCGACCTTCTCTCATACACACATTTTCAATCTTTATATGTGCTCATGTTACCTAGAACAAGACGTAGCCTACGACGTTCTATGACTTTGTTGCGTTACGTTCGTCACTCGTGACGTATCCCTCCGCGAACACGGACATAGTGGTCTTGCCTACCACGTCTCGCGGTTACACTGTGACACGAACGAAGATAATTCTGAAACTAGCCACCTGTGGAGACTTGGACAAGTCACGAGTCACTTGAGGGACAACTCGACAGCTGGGCAACCCCCGACTTTCCAGGACTTCCCCTGCACGTTCTAGCGATGTGGCAGTCGTTTTGTCATGTCGATATTATGTGCAACAGGAGTTTCGTGGTCGTACCCTCTTCCTCCAGTTTTATTTTAGTTCACTCAAAAATATTTGAGGAATTATTTAATGAAGGTAGGATTTGCTGCCAAAAAAGAACTATTCAAATAATTCATGATTCGTGTTTCCGCGATTTAAGGGCGCCGCCTACCCGCGCGTGAGAGACTTAAAAGCGACGGAGCTGTACGGTCGACTTTGAAGCGCGCATCAAATGCCGCGTCACCTCAACTAGTCAAGCGCTGAACTAGTGTGCAAGGTTCCTATGGTTAGAGACACTGGAAAATTGCGAACAATTTTAACATAGTCTCCAATAAAGTGTAGTATCCCAATCGTGACACGTGTGAACAATTTTCTGGCAAATCACACACGTTCTGTGTTAAAACTGTACAGTTCTAATTGGGTCTGTTGAAGAGGGACACAGTGCTTCGTATAAACGATAGCCAATATAGGTGCAAAACCTTCAGTGTTATACACAACACGTTGGAGCCTAGCAAACAATCAACTTTTCCCGCGATTTACCAGTGTCTCTAACTATGGGTAGAGCCAAAAATTATTCGAGGGTTCACTGAGCTGTTGGCTAGATCCAAGAATATATGTGAAATCGTGCAGACAGCAGCTGTTTATTAGCTGCTCGCTGACACAGTCAAATGGGCCTGTATTCAGCTACAGTTTCATCATTAGCACAGCTACTTCCAGGAAGTGTCGAGTAAGTCAACGGCCAATCGTGATAGCGATACAGACCTATAGTTGATGGAACTCTAGTTTGCGCATAAAAGAAAACGCGAATTTTTCAGGGATCTAACTATAGGACATTAAGCGGTGACCATATAATTGTATTGGTGGAAAGTCTGCAACTAAATTCAGTGCAGGTCGCAATCTGAGTTTCACATACATCCGGTTAGTACATTTTGAAGTACGGAAGTCTGAAAAAGCCGTTTTAGCCATGTTGTAGGGCTTAGAAACAGTGATTTTACCGAGAGTGGCGTCGTAACAATGAGGTTCCGACCTTGTCTAAAGTTTGTTTTCTTTTCGTACGTTGGCACAATGGGCACACGTAGAATATTTTCGTAGGAAAAACCTGTTTACGAACACACTGCAACACATTTGAAGCTTGAGGTAAGAGGCCGCCTTAAATGTGGCGATTTATTTACAATCTGTTTACCTAAAGTATTCTTATTTTCGCTCTGTCTTGCCATATTAGGGGTATTAGCTTTAGAGAAAAGTAATAACACTGTAAAAAATATTTGGTAAATTTTCTCTACATGTAATGGAAGCTAATTACCTCTATAAGTGAGGGAAAATCACTCAACACGTGTCAAGGTAAGTTAGTCAACTGGTAATGTAATTTTTCATTACATATTGGCGCAAGCCCTCTAGGACAATTTGACATAACGCGCGAGCGAAATTTCCGAGTGGTTTGTGCGGCGAATACACTACCTTGCGGACATTTCCACACATATTCGGAAATCAGACTTTCCTCTCAAGGTTGGGGAATATTACCATACATATGATGAGTAACATTACTAACTTTTTTTACAGTAAAGAATTGTGCTAACAGTTTTTTATTCATTTACAAACTTATAATTATTTACAGAGAATTTCGCGGAAATAATTTTTCTCTTATTCCCTTCATGTAGTTCAGGACTGTATTTATACCTATTATTTACAGTACGACCTAAATATTATATATATATATATATATATATATATATATATATATATATATATATATATATATATCAGAATCCATACACAATCTCGCCCCCCTCCCTTTGTTTCACAATTATTTCCTTCTTCTCGGCAACCTTCGAACCTCACCTCGATGACTGTGCTACCTCGTCATTCTCGTCGCCTCATCGCTCAGCCACCAAGACGTTCATATCTCGCTTCCGCCTTTCTAACAGCGACTCGTCACCTAGACAATAACTACCCACTCTGGCCCATTTTTACCGCTTACAAAGTCTGTGTGAACTGGCCTACTGTAGACGGTATTCGCACTCCCAATGACATCATGAGGATGAGTTCTCAGCCCGGAGATTGGTTTGTACTACTCGACCACGACAACTTGTCCCGCGGGAAAAATGCGAACTACCACTGTGCTGTCCTTGACGACCGCGCGCATCTTGTGTGGCGCACCACAGCACCGGCCATAATACTGTAGCACAGGCAGCTGGCTCGGTTTTTGCCGCTACGTCTTCACTGACCGTGTGCTATGAACTCATGTCAGGTGCAGTACATTTCCCCTCCCTGTGACGTATCTACATACTACTAGCTCCACGCTTCTTCCCCTCACGGGAGGACTAGTTGTCGTGGTCTATTAGTACCTCAGGGGGCCCATGCTCGAGTTTTCAGTCGCATGCGAGTTGGAAGCCGAGTGCTTTTTTCCAAGGCGTGTACGTTTTTTTTGTTCGGATTTTCAGTATTTCAGGTTAAAAACGAAAAAAAAAAAAAAAAAAAAAACATTTCGTCATGTTCTGCAATACACCATTCGGCTTCCAAATCTCATGCGACTGAAATCTCGAGCATAGGCCATTGGGGAAAAACCTGAGGCGCGACTAGGCGAGAACACAGACTAGATAGTAATACAGACGTGAAATGACGTGGCGGCTCGTTTGATACGAGCGAACTTCGCCGCTTATTGGTTGCCCGAGGCTGTTGTTTGGCTCGTGCGCATTACTACAGGTTTACTATTGGTCTGGCTACTGACTAACCTTACGCTGATTGGCAGCAGGCGTTTTCTCCATATTGCTGGCCAGGGAAGCCATTTTGCTGGCGTGTGTGACCGAGTTCGCTATTCTACTGGGTATTTCACTTCTATATTCCTAAATATTCTGTGGCGAAGGTGACACTGCAGTTCGACGTTGCCTTCCACAGGACGTGGATGGGAGGACCACACAGCACCCAGTCCTGAAACCGGGGTGAACATTGTACATTTGACCTTCCTCCCGAGCCGGGAATCCACCCCGGGACCCCTTGTTCCACATCCCCACCAGCCAGCAGCTCTAACCACTGAAGGTGGAGTTACAATCATCCGTCGTATCTGTCAGTCGTCCGCCCGCCCGCACGTCGGCCGTCCGTCTACAAAGATATTTACAACAGTCCGTCATTCATCCGCCGTTATTCCTTTCATTTGCAATGCTAACAATGTACAAACAGAAAACTTCTGTTGAACGTGAAAATTTCCCTCGACAGTTTACTTATTTTTACACATTTATTTAATTTTTTATGGCTGCTAATAAATGTAACAGCTGTTTTTCCCCAAAAACAAATTTTTTCAACATAACATTTACTAGTAAAATATGTACGTACGTTTCAATTTAATATGTAGAGAAAATAATTTCTATTAGTGTTGTAATGTTTTCCGTATGCCATAATTGTCTCTGCCGTAGTATAAATTCATAAATTTGCGGTACTACACAAGAAAAATACAAAACATAACAAACCTCACAACCTTCTTATCAAAACAGAACCGTTGAAACGATCGTCGTCATCTTTAGAAGGCTGTGCTTTCATATGTCGTCCGTCAAAATTTAGATCTTGCCCAGCTTTCGAAGGCAGGACGGATGGAAATATTGGAAGCCTCCGATTTGCTGAAGGTCACGTGGCGGACGACGGTCGACGGACGGGCGAAATTGATGACTGCAAAGGAGGATTTACAACTATCCCTCGCGCCCGTTCGTCCGTCAACCGTCCGTCGATTACGTGACTTTCAGCCAATCAGGAGTCTGGAATAATCTATCCGTCCGTCCGTCGAAAGCTTGCCAAGCTCTAACATTTTACGGACGGACGGTTGCAATTACAGCCTAAGCAAAATATTTTTTATAGCAAACGGTACATTATTTTAAAATAATACTGTAGCAAAATTACGTGTCGTACAACTGTAAACAGTCTCAAATTTTTTCAAAGCGTTTGGTTAAAAAATATTTGAGGTATTTGCAATTGTTTGAAATAAGGGAAAGACAATGGCCTTAAGCGGTTTCGCTGTAGCAAAATTACGCGTGGCACGCCACAACACCGCCTTTAAGCCAGGCGAGGACTTTATCTCAAGAACAGCCCATATAATAATACTTACTAAAGGCGGATATGATCTTACGTGAGTAGGATAAGATTTCAGCTAGAGGCGTGTAAACAGTAACCTGGGTTAAGTTTTCAACCATCCAATAAGTCACGAGAGTGGCTTCTCAATGTACTCGTGGCTACCCAGCTCTCGAGTAGGTAGGATTAGCTTATGTTAGCAGAAGAAACTCTCTAATTGGCGATAACCTGCCCTAGAGCAATGCAAGCTGCTGGTAACACACGAAGCGCGTTAATTGGCGGACTAATGTAACAACAGACATAACCACAGCCACAGGAAGTGAGACTAAATGCACAGTGTCCAAAATCTATAAGAAAGAAGCACTTGACAAATATTATATGTAACATACATAGTACAACGTGTAAAAATGTGCTGCGGTCGTCGAATTTAGTAAAATATTTCACATGTGCATGAGATATGAAGGACCTCTTTTACTCTCACTACCCTATATATAACTTTGAATTGCTTTGATTGCAGGCTTTTAGGTATAACCTGGTAACCCTAATCGTGTGATTGAACGAGACTACCGTACTATAACTGTTGCATGACTTTTAGAATAAACAAAGCAAATTATAAACAAACGTGTCATTGGCTGTCGACTGACGTGCACTGTGATCTTGCATAAGAAACAGATCTTTGTTATCTGTCGTGTACATATAAATTGACCTGTCCATCACGTAATAAATAAGTTTTGTTAACAAATATACCATATTAACAGACGTTACAAACACAATATACGACGCTATACGTTTGCTACTAAGTAATTACGGTTAGCGGACGACACGTCCGTACAGTTGATACACGAGTTATTTAACGACTGTCGCACTGTTAAACGTACGAGTTTCTTGGTACACTTGCCAGTATTTAGAGATGTACGATACTCTTTTACTTGTATGTGAAACTACCAAAAGTTTAATTTTAGTAATAATTACCACTGTAAAAATATGACGGAAATATACCAAACAAATCTAACTATTTTTTTCTCAAATTAACTTACAATATTAACACGTCAATGTTGTGGCTACAGCAAATGGTTGTCCGTGTATCGATTATCCTTTCCGGTTCGTCTGTACCATAATTCCTTTACCTATTTCGTTCCGTCCTCGCGTTTGTAATATTTACATGGACAAATAGTCTTGCGGATTAGTTTATGTGACGTTGGAAATAAACAGTGAAATTGTATTGTATGATTTTTGAAACGTGGATACATATGCCCGCATTAAAAAAAAAAAAAAAAAAAAAAAAAAAAAAAAAAAAAAAAAAAAAAAAAAAAAAAAAAAAAAAAAAAAAAAAAAAAAAAAAAAAAAAAAAAAAAAAAAAAAAAAAAAAAAAAAAAAAAAAAAACTACGGTGAAATTTATAAGGCACGAATAAAAATGTCACGTATTTTTTTTTATAACACCATACGAATATTTGACGTGAATTAAAGACAGTTTGTTTGGTGATTGACCAAATGTGATTTTTCCAAAACGAAGAAGTACAAAATAATCCACGAGGACTTTACAGTAAGTTTTTTTATTACTCGTTATGTCGACAATTTTTTCCTGTATAGAGTACCAAATTTTCCTTTCTTCAGTACCAGAATATTTTAACATGATCGTTAGTCTTGGCTTGATAACTGCAGTAGAATTTTGAAATATACTGCATTTATGCATAAAGTAAATATATTTTTTCAAGTATTTATGTAATTATCACTTTCGTATGTCAATGACAATTACGAAATTAAGGACGCAGAATTGATTTTATTATTAGTGTGTTGTTGTTTTCTGTGATACTAACTGTACACAGTTTTGTCGGTTGGAAAGTACGTCGGCGCGCTGCGCAAATTGAGCCAATTAGAAGCTAGCGAGGTGCACTGATATGTTGTTTGTTTACTACAGACCTCAGGTTTGAGTGGACGGAGAATAGGTAGCTACAACTTCCTCAGGTCTCCAATCACTCAAATAGGAAAAGCGTACATTTACCGCAGATGTTCGAAGTATGTTATGGCTAGAGACACTGGAAAATGGCGGAAATAGTTGACTGTTTGCTAGGCTCCAACGTGATGTATATAACACTGAATGTTTTGTATCAATATTGGCTACCGTTTATTCGTAGCATTGTTCTCTCTACAGCAGGCCCCAGTTAGAACTGCACAGCTTGGACACACAGCGTGTGTGATTTGTCTCACAACTGTTCACACGTGTCACGTTTAATATAATACAGTTTATTGGAGACGATTTTAAACATTTTCGCGATTTTCCAGTGTCTCTAGTTATGGTTAGTTTTACAACTTCGTACTCGAATAAAAATATGTCGAAAACAAAACAATACATTTATAGTTAGATAACTCAGGATTGCCAGTCATACAGTTTTTTTTTTTTGCGTTTCGTTAATTATTATATAAACTTTTTTTTAAGCTCATTCCTGACTTACACATATAACTATCGAAAATCAGTGGCTAGGCGTGGCTGTGTTCCAAGGCGTACGGTATTAGCAGCGACTATACACTTTGAGCAGTTGTGTGTGTATGTATTATATCCTGTCTCTTGTACGCTACTGGCTGTGGAGTGTTCCTGACCTTACAAGTCAAATGGTTTCTCAGACAACTCAGTGTTGTGTATAGTCACTGCTGGTCACCGCACTCCTTGGAACACTTCACGCGACGCCACTGTCGAAAATAGTATCCTATCATTGGAGACCAGGAAATTTCATCGGTTCACTGACACGCAGGCTAACCTCCAACAATATCTGCGTTCTCAAGTATACATCAGCTGTTCATTGGCTGGTCGCTGATACAGTGACACCACATTATTGGACGTGCAGTTATTCTTTTCTTTATTATTGGCTCAGCGCACCCCCCCCCCCTCCGCAGGAAGTGTTCAAATCAAAGATGTTAGAAGGGTCCAGATGGAGCCTGTCGCCGGGAATTGTAACCAAACAAACGCTTGACGTGTCTGGTATCAATATGGCCGACTAATTAAAAAATTGAGGCAATATTAGTTAGGAGGTGTGTAAACAGGGCTAAAGTATAGAGTTTTCAACCTAAAACATCAATTAAAGAGCATAATACATTAATTTACTATAAAAAATACCAGTCTGATGTGAACTTTTGAGGTTAAAGCAGTATGGCGGCTGGCAAATTTGGTATGTACCTCTCCCCCCTCTTGGCTTCACTCCCCTCGCCTACATTCAGACCTTATGCTACCCTGTGGTTCAAATAAGTTAAGCTCCAATCACGAGAGTGACACAAACGTTCAGTTTTTAGAGTTCTACCTTGTTCTTAAAACAAAACAGGAACTCTTCAGGTCCCTACCTATCATAATCTTATTTTGTACATTTATACAAACATAAGGGCTGAAATTCCTTATGTTTCATCTTCCCCGGAGTTTCCATACGTAATTTCCGTAAATAAACCACGTATTACTACGTAAATTATTTGTTATTGAATCGGAAATAAGCACATGCTCTGATGTTGTTAGCACATCTTTTTGTGTCCGTTTTGTAGTTGTTTGAATGTGCTTGAAGAATTTTGGTCAATATTTCATCGAAAATGTTATAAGTAGTTCTTCAAAATATGTGATTCATAACTTCTTTCGTAACATAAAGTTACTATGAAATAAAATCGCTTTTAGTAAATATTTCCAGAAAAGAGTAGTAATCAAACCCTACCAACGCGAAAAAGTGAAAAACCCGTTTAAAGCAGTTCTCTGTGATTGGCAGTAACGTAGAATCCACTTCGGATGTACTCGGCGAAAATCGGGATAAGATTCACAGTGCTTTATTTAGCCTTGAGTTGTTAATATGCAGTTGCATGCTCGATGAGCTTCGTGTGCTCATGATAATAACTTAGCATAGGCAATAATTTTTTGTGTGGTGTAAAAATGTTACAGGCAAGTTACCTAGTATTACGACTGTGGATAACGTGCGGTTTCCTAGCTTCGTCAAGGACATGCAGTCTATTACGCGAATAAGTAATTGCTGGGCGTGGTTGCAGCAGAAGCGGATACTACCGACACTCGATGCAGCACTATATGACCTGAGCGAGTGCAGACTGCAGTTCTACGTCATTAAAAGCAACACACGGTCACTTGAGTCGCTAACTACACTGCAAAAATTTTTGTAAAATTTGCAAAGATTTTTTTTGGTAAAAATCATTTGTTTGTAAAGTTACAAAGGTAAAGTTTGCAATAGTACAAAGGAATTCCTTGTACAGATACCGACATTTCCTTCCCTGAAAATTAGTTTTTATAAAAATAACAAAGCATTGTTTTATAGTTTCAAATACTTTTGTAAATGTACAAAAATTTCGCTTGTAAAATGATTTGTTTATAAAGTTACAAATATTGAATTTGCAAAGAACATAGGAAAAATTTGTAGTCAGTCAAAATCACAGTTTAACTGAAATTACACTGGTATACAAAATCATATCTTGTAGCGCATATTCTGTAACAAAGAGAGTTTGCACAAATGCATGCTTTAAAAATATAAATAAAAAACAAGATTATCACTAAACTTACTGTTCATTTAATATAGTACATATATATACATACATATATAGTAAAATAAAAAAAAACATCGAAGTCAAGGTGGTCTAAGGGGGATATCAGTATTCCTATGGGCGGAGATGTCGGTTCTAATTTAAACGGCTCCTTGACACTACTCTTTAATTTTCAAAATAATGTCATGTAATATTCACTTATTTTAAAGTTACTTAATATATACGTTAGGTGTCACTATTAAAATAAAACGAGTACTTAAATTTTAATTTTTGGTTTGTTGCAGTACAACCACAAGGCCACCCCCTGTAATTTTACAAAAATTTGTAGTGTTACAAGGAATTTCTTTGACAACTGGGTTTCCAAAGATTTTCTTTGTGAAAGTACAAAAAAAATTTTACTGTGTACGGACAGATGTGTGACGTAAAATATCAATTTATTATCTGTCGTTGAACGGTTGGGACCTGCAAAATCCAGGTTTTTAATTTGGGCACAGGCTGAATTTCAGACCGCTTTAAGTCCGCGTTGTTCTCACAACTGGCCCTCAACTTTGTGGTAACGAGCCGAAGGGCGCTGACCAAACAATAAAGAAGCAACGGACGCAAGCTTAATTATGCTGTATAACCGTGTCAGTGAGCAGCCAATGGACAGCTGCTGCTAGCTTCTGTGTACAGATATGTTTGGAGGCTAACCTACATGACAGTGCATCAGCGGCTATAGTAGATTATTTATACATACGTTACACACACATTAATACATATCTACGTTGGGTAGCTGCAGCCGATTTTTTAAAAGTTACTTATGACATTTCATTTTTTCTTTACTAACTACCAAAATTTTGGTTTAAAGAAATATACCTGCATGGTAACTTTATGTGTATAAACATACATATACACACATAATTAATGTGTGTATATATATGCATATATATATATATACATACTCATAAACACACATATTAAATTACCCTCCACGTAACTTTCTCCAAACCAAATTTTTTGGCAGTGGTAGTTTACTGAAGACATGTCAAAAGTAATTTTTTTTAAACATTCGGCTCAAGTTATCCGTTACCTCTTCGACTGAGCCCAAAAGTAATAATACTGAGAGATACAACATTACCTGAATACCTCAGGTTATATTTCTAATAAGCATATTGCATTTTTAAACTTATAGCAATGTTATTGATTTTTTAAACTCATAGCGATATAAGTAGTTTGAAGTGTGTGTTCCTTTTCGCAGGTAAACAGATGTACACAGAAAAAATTAATTATCGTTACTAGCTGCAAGACGTTCATGTAGGGTGGCGCTTTTACAGAATTATATTATTTAAAATACTGTCGGTTGGAATGTTAAGCTTTCCTTCGTGACCTTGTGGTACCTACTTCTCATACGAACACGTGTGGGTATTTAATGCGTGCATTTTTAGGGCAGATAGTTTTGTCTTTCCATAATTCCAGACGCCTAAACTTTGACCCCAGAGACGATGATAACACAGCCTATGGAGGGGTGAAAGGGCTGACTAACTGTCTTGGACTTCGACCCCTACGAACACAAGAGTGGAAAATACCCCGCCCGATGTTTAGACTCTCGTCTTCGTCGTAACGTCGCAGGAAAGTTACTAATGACATTCCAGACAAATGTTTCCTCGTACAGAACTGCAGTAGTTAAAATGCTGAGGAAAAAAAACACACCCATTGCTTCGAAATCTCCGCATTCGCATACCGACTTTGGTCGGTAAGTATTTTGCGTAGTGCAAATTACATGCTAGGTTCACGGCTGCACGACAAATGTACGCACAAATAATATCGTGTTTTTATTTTTTATTTTTAGAGGGGCGAATTTAGCTATACTATTTTCGCTAACGTTATTTTTTTAAATCGTAAAACACAACATATATCGTAAAACCATTACACTGACGTGTTGAAATTTGTTTTAACTGTGTAGTCTAATTAAAAAAGTATCTGCACAGTGAGAACGATTTTCATAACAATTATATGTGACAGTTTTACGAAGATATCTCCCCTTTAGACTTCAAAATAATAATAATAACAATAATAATAATAATACTGTCAAAATAGCGTAGATAGGAAACATTACATCGGACGAGGATGGAGCCAAGTCAAATGAGTCATTCTACGATGTCAGTAAGAGTAAACTTTTATTTTACATTTCTCTCTCAGGCAAGGTAATTTGATACAATAATAGTGCTGCTAATTAACATGAGCTTATGACTACTTTTTTTCAGTGTTAAAGTATGTACATTAATGAAATTAAAAGAATAGAAAAAAAATTGCTTAAACACTTGAAACGGTCCAAGATCCCGGGCACTTCCCCCCCCCCCCCCGGGATACTCTTTTATAATCCTTATTTCCAATTCGCCAAAGTATTTATATCTTTAGAGGCGCAGTTTAGATGAGTGCTTAATAGAAGGGATTCATTTCACGTTTCAGGCATTCTCCCGTTGGTAAGTTTTAGTAGATAGTCCAGTATATTCCTTATACTTGGTAGGATCACGTGTACAGTAAGAACGTCGTGTCCTCTCGTGCTACCTTATTTGATGGAGCCAGAATTGATTAACATTGGGTTTTTTACGTCTTCCATTATTAGAGATGGGAAAAATTCGCAAGTTCACTGAGCTGTAGGCTAGCCTTCAGGAATATTTGTGAAATCGTGTAGACATCAGCTGTTTATTAGCTGCTCGCTGACACTGTGAAATAGGCCTGTATTCAGTTACAGTTTTATTATCGACTCGGTTACTTCCAGGAAGTGACGAGTAAGTCAACGACCAATTGTGAACGTGATACAGACCTATAGTTGCTGGAATTCTAGCTTGCGCCTAAAAGGAAACGCGAAATTTTCAGGTCTCTATCCATTGTGTCACATCTTGAAGACTTAAAAATTGATAATCAAGAAGAGAACATGCTGCTCTTTTTTAAGAATAATTTGTAAATAATTTATTTAATAACCCAAGTCGTTTGTTTGATGAACGATTTACTTTTGAAATTGCTCCAAGGTTGTAAAAACTACGGTGTTCTTAAAATTGTTTACAATTAACAATTCTTAAAATTGCTCTGAGGTTGTAAAATGTAAATAATGCAAGATTCTTAACATTGCATCGACGTTGTAAACACTGAAAAGTCGTGTGACAAATTGTCCAGAGTTTGAATGTTTTAAGCCATATGTATACCTAATACAGTTTTGTTCATTGCTGAAAGTAATGACTTAAAGTTCCACTACTTGTTTAATACAGGTTTCAGTACTCTTGATTAATTAGTTTTCATTTGTTTATTCGTGCCGTACTGGCACAACTTCAAGCCATTCTCACCTGCGCTCAACTATGAAAGACTCCTAACGCTATTTTTCATTAATACAGTCACACTTGCCTTACGTGTCAGTTGTACGGAGTTGTGTCATCAAGAAAACATGGCATCCGCTACAAATTTTACAAAATAGGTCTCTTAGACTGGCCTACTTTATCGAACACAAACTAAGGAGCTCAGAAAAACCAACATACTCCCGTTCAGGTATGACATTCGTATAGCATCACCAATGTTCCTACACAAAAATATTCACAAATAAACATAACGCCAACATATTTTCATCCAAAACAGTTATATTCACAATTATGGAACTAGAGGAACGAATAGATTACCTATCTTCCAGTCTCAGTCTGTCAAATATGGGTCCAATAGAATACTACATGAAGTCGTAACCAAGTAAATGTAGACTTACATGTAAATGCCAAAGCCTTAAAAAAATTGAAAAAAGAACTGATGAAAGAATATTTAATGTCTTAATACGTTGACTCACATCTATTAGACTGTGTGTGTAGCGATGTTTTTAGTGTTTATGTCTAAATTAGGTTTAGTTCACAATAAACCAAAGCTTATGTTCACATGATTAGTACTCTGTGCAATGTGATAGGTATACTTTGAAATTGGAATTATTATGTTGGCTAGGCACATAGCTCTATTCCTGTTCGTTATCGATATATGTTTGAACTCATTCTATTACAGTTGCTATGTTCTAGAAAAAATTTTAAGTTCCTTAACATTTTAATGCTTATTTTGTATTAGATTACTGTCTTGTAGGTACAGCAAAAATTCACTATTATTGTACCACCCGTCATGTAAGACTTACGTGTACTTTCTCTAATACGAGCCTTGGCTCAAGGGATCTTCTTTGAGAGAAATAAATAAACGCCATAGAACCAATACCATTTGGTATAAGCAGACCCGCTAAGAAAAAGCGAACTATGAAATATATTAGAGATAAACTCTGACTAGCGCAGCAGAGATAAAGTAATGACATTTATTATGTTTCAGCACGCAGCTAATTTTTCTATTAAAAAAAAAAAAAAAAAAAAAACTTATTAATAATAAATTAAATATACGAATTTGTGTGTAAGTATACATTTACACATACATATATATCCATTTATATCCATTCGGGAGGACCCATGTACGATTCCCGGCTCCGGCCATCCTGATTTCTGTTTTACATGGTTTCCCGAAATCGTTCCAGGCGAAAGCTTGGATTGTTCCTTAACAAAGGTCATTGCCGACAGCTTTCCTTAGTTCTTGTCCTTGTGTGAAGGTTAACGTAACCATCTCTTATAACCTTGCAGTCGACAAGACGTAAATCCTAACACAAATATTATGTATTGTTACAATTCTACTGACCTGAGCTCAACCATGTCCGACTGAGAGGGAGGACTTGATAAATTTAATAAAAACTAAATTAATTTCTTAATTTGTTACAAAGCCCTTATCTGCAATAATTATACAAAACTTACCCAAATGACATTTACACTCTGTAGATCAATATTTACAATTATTATTTACATTTACTCTTCCTAAAATCTGAAAATTTTACTATTTATATTAGCAAGCATCGTCTCTCACACAAAACAATATCTGATTATATGTACATAGAAATGTCTTACTATTTACAGTAATAGCCTAACCTTCTCGTCCGTCTCTCACGCGCAAATGCATCGACCAAACACATCCCAAATGTTCTACCGCCGTCCGCACATGCCACACTGATGCCACACGATGTACTGATCCCGCGTCGCTCCTCGCCGTCGCAGCGATCGCCACTATCAACTTCACCAGCGTCACCTTCGCTGCCACTTACACGCACAGGCTAAACGCCACGATAACTCTCCACCAGCCGACATAAACTGGTGTTTACAGTTTGCCCCAACAACACCCAGAACATTCCCATAGTTCGGGGACGATGCTGGTTGGCGCCCAGGTGTTAGGGTAGCTTTCGATTATGGCCTAAGCGAGTGCTCTTTAAGGATGTCTGGCTGGCATCCGCCCCCCAAATGGCGGCGTGTGTCGTCAGCGATAAGAAAGGCAATGGCAACCCGCGTTATCAGGAGTGGTAGCAGGGAGTGGGGGAGGAGGAGGTGGCGCAGGCCGTCACTCGCCTACGCATGCTCGAGAGATGTCTCGTTACACTGCATATATAGTACCAATCCTTAAACATTTGTTTGCCATAATTTGCAATGAATGCAGAAAAATCAATCATTTAAAAGCATGTGATACAACATGACGAAATTTCGAATTATTAGAGTCACGATTATGTCGCGAAAAGATTTCTGCATCACTTTGCCTCAGTGTCTTACGTGCACATAGGCAGCTAAGCTTCATGGTTATTGGCAGAATGTTTTTGGTCAGACGCGTCTCTCATTTTACTGCACCAATCAGAATAAGGTTATTGTGACTTCATACTGCTGTGATTAGCCAAGAGATCCCACAGATAAGCGAGTGTTTAAACATCCAGTCACTGACCTTGAAGCAGAACTGCCGATGTGTACGTAATACATTGAAACCAAATGGTGCAAAAACCTTTTCGCCACAAAATCGTGGCCCTACTAATTATCACAGACGTGCCAATTTCACGTTACTATATTGCTGCAGGTTAGAATTCTCTGACGTCCGATGTCGCAAAATTATTCTGGTGATATAGTTTTTACTATGTAGCCCTATTTCTAAAAACTAAATCCTGAACGGTTTTCGCTAGTTACCTATGTAACATTTCCATTCATTTTGGTAAACTAAATGATTTGCCGAATTTCTAAGGTTTATTTAATAGGACAAACGTAAAACGTGACAGCTTTGGATAAAAGTTTTCGCCTATCCTGGAAAGGTATATAAATATGTTGCACTTACGTAGTGTATGAAGACACGCGCCGAATGTTTTCCGCCCTGCTAGTATCAACCTGGCAGGTGGCCCCGGACAGTAGGATTTCACTATATCAGTTTCTCTGCGCCCTCCCGGGTCCTGATAACAACACTAGGGAACGCAGACACCAACTTAACTGCCTGCTATAGTACTTACAAAAAAAAAAAACTCTGTGGTGTTACTGTATCCGCATTACAGGACAGTGGGCATTTTTAAGTTGACCTCGTGTAATTGGTAGTAAAAGTTCTTCAGACGCGCCATACAAACTGTCGGCCAATAACAAAAGCCATATGAGCATATAGTAACTCGCAGTCTAGTCTGCTGTATGATAATAACGCGACATTTGCAAGATATCTAATGATTACACATCATGGGACTTACTGTATTCGTAATGTTCTTTGCGTTGCAATGAGTTGTGAAATATCTCTGCTTTGTTTGTTATAGCTGAATACTGATTACTGACGACGTACTTATCACTCCTCTTCAACTCTCGAAAGTTGTAAACGGTTTCCCCAACTCACAGCAAGTGCTCTAAGCAAGCTATTTGCCTCCCGTAATCGCTGGTGTACAGATATAAAGCGTTGAGAGTTGTAGAGAAAGGACAGTAAAACTGTTTATGCACTACAAAATTATTTGCTGTAAAGATAAAAACATCTTCACTGCTGACGTGTTGTAAAATCCAGTTCTGATGATAACTAAAATAGAGATTCCCCAATGTTATTCGGTCGTTCTATTTATGGAGAGGTTAATTCCCTTGTCCAAAGAAACAAAAGAGCAAATTGATTAAATGTAAAAGCTTCGAGTCTCACTACATAAAACTCATTTAAAAATGACGAATCACTATTTACCAAGTTAGAGCATACCAAGGTAATGGAATGTTTCAACGGTGTGTAAATGAAAAGACTCAGTATAGAGGAAACTTATTAAAACGTCATTTTATACGAATATAAATGAGTTTTTATTGGATATCTCAACGCATGGCTATAATTATTTTAACTTATTTATATAATTATATACATTCAATTGATGCCGTTATTAGAATAATATACACTGAGAAAAGAGTATAGTTGTAGGTACTATACTTCTGTTAAAATAGGGACAACAAAACAGTTTGGTTGTTGGTACTACTCTGGACAGTTCCTTAAACAATCTGTTCTGTTGAAATTACTGTCTGGTTTGAGAAGCAACAAGGCTGTTTATTTCTTCTACAGAACAGATTGTCGAAGGACTGTCCAGAGTAGTACCAACAACCAAACTGTTTTGTTGTCTATATTTTAACACAAGTATGGTAACTGCAACTATACTTTTTTTTTTATTTCAGTGTACGATCAATTCGATCTGTAGATACAATGAGCAGAGATGATGGTATATCGCGAACATTTATTGTGCAAACATACCCTTGAAAACACTAGTTTCTTGTGACATGTATGATTAGGTGATTTACGTCTGACACAACGTAGTTGTCTGCAAACCAATAGCAGACATCAAATGTTACAATAGCGGGATTCTTACTGGCTCAGTCAAATAGGGCAACAGATCTGCGTGCAAGAGAAGACCAGTAATGTTCTGGTCAGCTGAACGTACGTTGAAACGCAGCAAACAGTCAAGTTTTCCCGCAATAAACAATCATCTCTAACAATGAGTGAAGTCCAGAAATATTCGCGGATTCACTGGCTTGTAGGTTAGCCTCAAAGAACACCTATCTATTCAACCAGATATTTGCTGATCTCCAACACAGTGCTACTACGTGACTAGGAGTGCATTTAGTTGCTTCTTTATCACTGACTAAGGGACCCCCAGATTTTTGCGAAAAAAAAAAAAAATTTCCCCTTTTGTTTCAGTGACTTACGTACACACCTGCAGTTCTACTTCATGGTTATTGGCAGCGTGTCTTTGTGAAGCCATGTCGCTCATTAAACTCCGCCAATCACAATAACGTTACTACAAAGTCACAAGTCTGTGATTTGCCAGTAAAACACCAAGACACGTCACAGCTAAGACGTCCAATCACTGATTATGAAGCAGAGCTGCAGATGTGCACGTGAGTCACCGAAACAAATTGCGGTAAAATTCTTTTCGCGAAAATTATGGGTCCCTATCACTGACAGATCGATCTTGGGAGTGTCAAACAAGTAGAGCCATGAAAAATTCGCGTGTTCACTGACCGTAGGCTAGCCTCCAAGAATATATATGTACTCAAACATACATCAGCTGTTCATTAGCAGCTCACTTCCACAGTAAAATGGGCCTGCGTTTAATTACATTTTTATTATTGGCTGAGCGAATTTCGGAAGGTGTCAAATAAGTCAAGGGCCAATTGTGGAAGTGATACAAACGTACAGTTGCTGGAATTATAGCTTGTGCCTAAAAAACGCGAAATTTTCTTGTCCCTAATGATTATTATAAATTTACTATTTAACCCAATGGCTTGTTCGAGGCAGCAAATAACTCTACTTAAGAGCCCGGACAAGAACTTGTCGTTTGCTTTTAACCAATTTTACAATAAACAAAAAATTTAATACGAAATATAAAAAAAAAAACTTTTTTCATGTATGTAGACACATGTTTGATTGGACTCGGCATAACATGCCTGAAAGGGAGTAACTGGTGAGATTAATTACATTCATATCTAGGCGTGCAAATTTGTCGTTATTGTTTGGCGGCAGGCTGGATTTCACGGACCTATCTCACCTGAACACGCTCTGTAACGTTATTTTCCCCGGGTCTTCATACCTTCGTGTGTCGGTATTATAGGTTAGCAAGGGACAGGAAAGTATGTTTCTTCTCATCGTTGTGTCGCATCCTAACTTAGGTTTCTTTTTTATTTTTGTTATTTTACTTCTTATCTGTTTGTTCCTTGTTTCTTTTTTTTACCCGATTCCATTTTTGGAAATTTGTGTTGTGTATGTATCCTGTTGACAAAAGCATACTCTGCTTATTTATGATTTTTTGTCTTATTTTTTCTTTTGACAGACATTTATTTCGCAATGGTGTATGTCATAGCCGTCTTTAGTAGAAGGCCTCGGCCTTAAATCTGGCAACCCTGTCAGGAAGGGTCATTTTAACACATCATTTAACGCTCCAAAGACAATGACTCTACCTGATTCGGTATTGTGCCATACATACAGGCGAATCAGGGGAAGCCACTGCCGTTAGCGAGACAAAAGAAATGTTAAGGCCGCGGTTCATCTCTGTTTTCAACGTCTTTTATTATTTTTATATTTGTACCAGATATTTTTTTTCTTACTTTAGACATAAATTGTGACTAAATCTTCCTCTTAGGAAATTTTTTAATATCTAATAGTTTTTGCGTAATGAGTCGTAACCGTCAAAATTTGCACTTTACGGTTTTATGCACGCTACTAAAACCAACTGACATACCAATCCGAAAAAAATTCACAATGTATAACAGTGTTGTAGGCTATGATTAGACATATATAGAACAAAAAATAACATATTTTTGTATTTAATTAAAAATGCTTAATTTTTAAATGAAAATTCAAAAATTTCAATTCTTTTTTTAAAAATACGAAACTATATATATTTTTGTTTAATATGTTTCAAATCGCAGCCTACAACATTGTTGTACACTGTGAATTTTTTTTCGGTTTGGTATGTTAGTCGGTTTTAATGGCGTGCATAAAACCGTAAAGTGCAAATTTTGACGCTTACGACTCATTACGCAAAAACTATAAGAGATAAAAAAATTTCCTA
>PNEQ01068160.1:13990-71898 GCA_003012365.1 Medauroidea extradentata | reverse complement strand
AGTTCTTCATTCGTGTAGCCGATGCCATCCATAACACGAACAATACTGCACGATGCGATCAGCGAACAAGAACGAAAGCACTAGACGTTCAAATGCTAGCCAAGAAGAATCCCTTTTGACTCTGTGGACAACTACACACAGCAGTCTGCGCTGCTCCTCTGATCAGCACGTAGCGGAACACCACTTCCCCCCGCCCCCGTCACCCCTTTTTTCCATACCTGCTGAATCACCCAGAGTGCAACGATTTGCGCACCGAACGAAGTGTCTTGATTTTTTCCGAGCGGCTAGCGTGAATTTCTTCGTGGCGTTCATTCACTTCACACACTGTGAAGTGGTGGAATGGTCCACGCACTCGGCCCTCATCCACGTTGACGTGAGTTCAAGCCACGAATACGACAGTTCACACTAGATATTATGTGCACTGCTATCTTATTCGTGTAAATGTAATTAGATACAAGTAGCACACAAAGTGACGTAAATTGAATCTTTTTCCGCAACCCAAAAGCAATTGCCCAAATTAACATTTTTATCTCATGCAGTCTCTACTTCAAAACACTTTTGTTGTTTTACATACAAAAAGCAGCTATGGTGTTTTTCATTTTATCTGTTTATTATTTATTTTCTTTTATAGGAGGAAACAATGTACCTTTTGAAAACTTAACATTAACACGCATGTTCAACAGATTATTATTTCCGACGCTGATTTCAAAATACAAATTTAACAAAAAGGTGTCTTGTACGTAATTAGAACCGAGGTCTCCGGACCAGGAGTGGACCACTCTCACCAGGCCACGAACAGCAGTTAAAGCTTCGGCTGCCTGCATTGACTTCACACTTGGTTTGCCTTTCCCTAATTAAACCAGCTATGATCACAGTAGATATCGACGATCTGGCAACAACGCTTCCCGCGGCACGAGTCAGAGTTCGCGCGCTCACGTCTTATTGGCTACAGTATTTAGGCTGTAGTTTGAAAACGGTGCGTCGGAGACCCAAGGTTCCTATATTTTTCTGACTCTGCGTAGTGCCCCCGACCCGTGGTTTCAGTTTGTCGGTAACCTTTAGAAACATCCTGTATATTGGATGTTCAAAAATGTATGTTGCAACTTTTAGAAATAATTCCTTGTAACAAAATGAAGTAAAGTTATGTAATCAAAGATTTTGCTGGCGCAATTACGAGATATATTCGCGATTGAAAGTTGACATTGAAAAAAAAATTGTTACAATAACTAAAAGTAAGGACGAATAAATTAATGACTTTTCGTATGCCGTTTAGTAACAACAAGATCTGCAATCTGCAAAAAATGATGGTTTCAAATTACCTTGAACATTCACTACACTACGTGGTTGGGCAAGTCTTTTATTGGCAGGTAACTTTTTACCATTGCATTTCTTGCTATTAAATAACACAGCTTGTAGCAGGAGGCCCCAATGAACAAAAACGGTCAAGGCCGCCGAGAAAAAAAGGGAGGCGGGACAAAAGGGGCAAATGTCCAGGGGCCCGAGCTCATGAGGGGCCCGGGCCCGGGGCAGCAAACTGAAAAATAATGAAATAAAACCTTTAGAAATTTTTTCTAAAATTTTTTCTCCACATATAATTGAACAGCTGAGTGTAAAAAAAGGATAACATTCCGATGCTTTGAATTATTTACATATTGTTATTTACTTTGAAATTGCAATTGATTACAGGGTCGTTTGACTTCTTACATCTAGTACTACAATTGTTCAATTGCGAAATTTTTTATCCGAACGTTAGTTATTCTAGAAATCAGTTTTATTTATGTTCTCAAAACTGTTGTAAATGGAATATTATCCTTTTTCCACTCAGTTGTTCAATTTGCCTCATGTCACATTTTGTTGCTTCCTGTGTTATTCAGTAGCCAAACAAATGTTACATTAAGTTTTTATTGGAAAAAAAGGGGGAAAAAGTGGGATTTGGGATGGTATGGGGCACTAAAAGACTTACTTGCACAAGAGCCTGGAAATCCTGTCAGTGGCCCTAAAAACGGTTGTCTTGTAAAAACACTCTCAATTGGCAGAACAGTTATCGAGAAAATGGACGTAGAAAACGTGAAGCCTTACATGTAGGCAACATGTGATACACAGGATGTACAGAGCAACCACATCACTTAATGAAGGTAAAAGGCGTTCTAAGACATTTTGTCACATATGCATATGCTAATTTTATTGAAACGCACTCACAAAGTCATTATTTATTCCTCCTCAACTTTAATTATGTTAACAAATGTTGGTTTTCAGTGCCAATTTTCCCTTACGATATACGCCAACCAAAAACTTGCACTATATAACTTCACACTTAATTTTCTACAAGAAACCATTTCGCAAAATTTATATTGTTCTCACATGAAAACTTTGTATAACCTCTTGAGTTCTGTTCCATATGAGAAACTTGTACATCATTAATTTGCCTATGACAAAATTTACGGGGTATAATATCATTTAAAGGATCATATATCAAACAGCAGTGCAAGTAAGTGTATGAGCTTAACTCAAGCTTGAATCAAGCGTCTAAGTCTACATTGAATACGCTTGCTACAAGTTTGATGTGCAAGTCTACAGCAAACCTGACGCAACAAGCATGCAGCAATCTTTACGAGGCAGCCTGTATGATAAAGTGAAATCTTTATTCCTGTATATATTTTCACACTTATTCAATTTTTCATCTCTGATACTGATTATTCGTCGACTTGGAATGTTACGCACAAACAAACATTTTCTGGATCTGTGCCAGAATTCGAAGCCATAACCCTTGACCTTGAGTTTCTAAGCAAACATACTAACTTCACTGCCATAGAGTACACACAAAAGTAAGTGTACCGCAATTCGATTGAGAGAGTATGAACTTGGTTTTATGAACTGCTGAGGTCTCTGAATTTCCTAACAACAGTTTTTTTTAAAAGAATACCAATAAAGTATAATTTGTAATTATACATAATATAGTGCTATTATTTTATCCAGCGTATGAAACAATCTTACTTTGTAATGTGATTGTTCAATTACGAAGTTAAGTTTAAATAAATTTCGGCCTATATTCCTGTGCACATAGAAAATGTTTAATAAAACAAGATAGCTGTGCCAAATTTACATGGAAATTAAGCTTATTACAGGAGACAGGAGGCTACGAGCAAGCTTGCTCTGCAAGTAAAATTGAAGAGAAATGCTATCTTGGTGCAGGCTTGATTCAAGCTTGTAGCAAGTGACATGAAACAGGCATGTAAAATTAGGACGAATCGCAATCTTACTACAAGCTTGATTCAGTCTTGTAGCAAGTATGCTGATCAAGTTTGTCATGGCAAGTAATAATTCAACGATTATTATGCTCGACATAAGCTTGATTCAGGCTTGCAGCAAGTCTTGAGCAAGCTTGCTATAGCAAATCAAATTCAAGTGAAATACAAGCTTACCGCAAGCTTGATTCGGCTTGCAGCAAATCTCGTGCGCAAGCTTGCTGTGGCAAACCTAATTCATGTGGAATGCAAGCTTGTCGTAAACTTGCATGCTGAAGTAGCAGCTCAGTTCCGAGCGCGTGATAGTAGTGGGAATAGTTTGCTACAGTTGCAACTCCGTCAGGCGAACACGAATCACGAAGTCGTGTAGTTGTCTGTAGTTGATGTGTGCGTGTATTTTCGTTCTTATAATTTTTACAATTCTTATAGCTCTAATTTCATTTAGTATAATATTTTTCTAGAAATATAAGTTAACTTCATAAACACTTTCTTGGTCGCAGTACAAATTGTGTTGCAACAAAGAATATATATTTTTGTAAATTAATTTTAAAGCAAAAAATAGTTTAAATTGAACTGCTATGGCATACAATTGAGGTGGTCGTAATAAACAGTCGTAAACACAGTAAAATAATTTCACTTGAGAAAATTTTACTGTATTAAATTGCAAATTACAACATCTATAGGATAAAACAAAAATGTAATTGTAGGATGGAATGAAAGGTTAAAAGCCATATAATATAGTCGTCAAAATTTATGTAATTTTATAACCAACAGCTCAATTTCAGATGTGTAAGTGTTCGCATACGTAATCCCAACACTAACAGCAGAGCTTCACTGTGGAGCTGGAATGGAGAGCGAATTATTTTCGATAACAACAGTTCCACATACGTTACAGTATTTGGTTCAACCCCCGCCTGGACACGAATCAGCGTGCGCACACCCGTTACTTTTCCCCTCCCAATTATCTTGCAAGCGTCCCCGAGCTACGCGAGGCAGGTCCGAGTGGACCTGGATCCACCTTTCATGCGGACCTGCACCCGTCAATCCGACTAGTCAAGTGGTACGGATCCGTGGACCCGCATCCATCCGGATCTACCTACCTCTATCCCTCTATCACAAAAAAAGTCAGCAATAGAACAAAGTGAAAACAGAGACGAAAATGAGTACATAAGTTTATTAGTACAATTTAATACAAACAACACTATAAGTAGGCCTATTAAGTGCTTGTGTAGGCCTACAGTACTTCTGTCTATGTGAATAAGTACATGCATGCATGAGTACTTATGCGCACATGTATGAGTATGGGCAACATTATTACGTCAAACATCAGTTGAATTATTGAAACTTATCTCAATGTCGATATCAAGTTAGACATTTTAAAATTAAGAATTCGAATGTAGAACGTCATTATCAAAGTACCTACCATATATTCCAAAAGTAAGCAAGTTTCCAGTACTTTCTCTTGATTGAAGTTTAATTGTTACACTTTCTTCTCTGGCTGGTTTTTTAATGTATGAATAAGATCTTGGTTTCATTATTTCATAACCCGTAGTCATCGCATTAGGCATTTGAATGGCATTACTGGCATTGAAATGACCTGTTATAGTTATGTGTTCGAAAGTTGGCAGGGAAATATTGGCCCTGTTAGGTGGCGAGCCACATGTATTCAAAGACTCATTAGTACATGAAACAATTGCGCATAGCTGTATGCCAGCATCTGCTGCACCTACAAGGGAACGCATACCACTATAGACGACCAGTCTGTAGTGGGCACTCTCGCTAGAAACTACATCCTCAGATGGCGCAAGTGACGTATGCACTTTAAAGCTGCAGCAGAAGATATCGGAACACATCTCGACTGATACGTTCTTTTCCCGTGCACTACCTAGCTTCGCAGTGTCTAAAGACAAGGTCGTATAAGCAGAAAGTTTTTCTTTCATTAGATACAGTCCCTCTGAAACCTCCCCATTTCCTAAAAGTTTCACATTGGTTCTGCACACATCTGTGTTGTTATTAACCTCAGTCATTGGTGGCAGTTCATCCCTACCGTCATTTCGTACGTATTTGCTTGGACCTCTGCGTTGTTCACATCTCCTTTTAGATAGTTCGGTATGCATTTGAGGGTATTTACCATAAGGTCCTTTTTTCGGCACATTCGCCACGAGCAGTTTGCTTGTGTTGAAGTGCGAAAATATGGTAACCAGTGGGCCATTTCGACCGTTGTATATTCCACTTCCAGTGCTACCAACACAAGGGTCGTTGTAGCCTGCCGCGAGTAAATTCACATCCGTGGCGTAGGACCATTGCGACTGGCTCTGTAGGGCTGGAAAAACACAACAAAAATTATGCTGTAAATTCAAGCGTGGCCTGAGGATTACAAGAACTCTTGCTTTAAAAGTATTTTCCGTAACGGATTTAATAAGACAATACGTTGTGAGTGCTATTCTTACTACGCGATCAGTTTAACAGCGGTGACTGCGAAATTTAACTAGCAGCCACAGAGTTTAAATAGAGGAATGAGTGATTTAGAAAATATTTTCTATTACACAAGTTTTAAATTTAACGCTTTAAAGAGAAAATAATTGTATGTAAAATTCTTCAATAATAATATGGCAAAAAATGTATTAAAATTATAGTTAAAATAACACACTTTTGTAGCAATGTTAACTAAAAAGTTGAAAATAATCTTTAACTATAAATATTAGTTCAACAGCGGTAGGTTGTCCCACAATTCAGTAGGCATATAACTTGTTTTTTTTTAATAAGCTTAAAATAATAATAAAGTCATTGACCACGGTCGTAGAAGAACAGGTCTGGACACTCCCCTATCTACCAATGTATTTTGCTTGACCCCCTTGTTCACAGACGACTTGTTGTTTGGCTGTAGTTCAAGTTACCAATAATGTTGTACTTTTTGGCGCTGTAATCCGGGCGATCGGACTCTAACTCCGCCCACTTTTTTCCATTGTTAACATTATAAAGTAAATAAATATTGCTGGAGCAATGATTTAAAATTGTGAGCGAAGGAAGTATTTCATAAATTGATAAAAATTACATTTTGATAAATTGTTTATCATTGGGGTGGGGGGAGTGGGCGGAGTTTGAGCTCGACCGTCCGTATTACAGCGCCAAAAATGTATACCAGAGTATCGGTAACTTGGTGAACTGCAGCCAAACAACAAAGGGGATTAGTTTCCAGGCGAGTGTCCAAACCTGTTCTTCTACGGCCGTGGTCATTGGCCAAAAATTATCTACTTTCAATGTGAATTTTTCATTTCATTGTGTTCATTGGATTTTGCTGCTTATAAAAACGAAAAACATGCAAACTTAGAATTTTAAGTGCCATTATGGGAAAACTGGCTGAGCTAAACTTTTTGTTACAGGAAAATATACTCCTAAGTAAATTCTGCAAATCTAACACTATTTCGTACAAATATACAACTAGCTCCTACGATTTTTCCTCACTTGAACGCCCTTAAGAGCGAGGTCTTGAAATCTCTGGAGAAATATATGAGGCAAGGATGGAACAGCGGCGGAGTGCTAGGGCGGAAGGTAACTGACGTACCCAGGAGCGACACAATCAGGAATCAAACCTGGATAACCATGACGAGCCACAAGCATACTGGAGGCTTCCGCTTGGAGACTTATGAGAAACCTTTATCCCAGATGACAAAATCCTGCATTGATTAACAGGACGTACAAAGTGATACAATATTATAAAAAAATTTTCTAAATTAGTTACTCTTGTTTGTTGGCTACAGTATATTACTGGAAGTGTGCTTGGTCTGAAAAGAACATAATTTATTGATTCAAGCTTGCACTAACGCATTGAAAATAACAAATAATGAAACTTTTTCTGGTCTTAGTGGTAGACGACAATTAACCATCCTATTTTATTTTCAAAAAGTTACAACTTTTAAAATTAGCCTTAAGGCAAGTGTTCGGGACTTTTGTTTTCAAGTGATACCAATTTTACTGCAGCATAGATGAAAAAAAAAAATCAAGAATCCCGTCCGCATTATTTACATACACACATTAATGATACTTGAATGTTCTGTTTGATGCCATAATGTTATCATATAGGCCTATAACAAATAGTAATTTGAATACATCTTATTATAAGAACTTATCAACACTTTAGGTGCATTATGAACTATCCACACTGCTGCAAATAACTTTAACAACGCGCGTTCTCAGTTCCATAGTTAAACCTCAATTTGGAGCTACAACTTCATCATAACTTCAAAATTACTACATCACTGAAGTTCTTTACTGAAAAAAACTTTACCAGTAACATTAAATTTTCAGTATTTTTCCAGCGGGGAAGAGTACAATTATTTTCTCACAACGATAATACTTACGAAACCGCTCCAAAATTTTACGGTTGTTTCTAGCACTAACAAGTTTCGTGGAACACCTTCAAGAACCATGGTATTTTTATATTCTAAGATGAAACTTTTCGCGTATAAAATTTTAAAGCCTGCATCGATTTTTCTCTTCGCTGTACGCCCAATATAGTTCATGTTATGCCGCCATATTTTATCGTAAGACTGACTCAGCAAAGTTGGTATCAGTTTTTTTTAACACGATTTTGTTAGTCTGACCTAAACGTATGCATGTTAGTATGAATGCATGCATGTTAACATGTATGTATTGATGTATGTATGAATACAATGGAATATTTCAATTCAATTTTCACCCACTTCCAGACGTCTGAAGAAATTTTGCACAGGTATTAAGAATCGATGACAATGCTTCATAGCTATGACCTTATGCGAGCTTGTTATCAGTTGTTTTAATTTTTTTTTATCACAAGCTATTCGTAAAAGTATATCAATTATGAAAAGGATGAAGAGTTCACCCTTCTCACTCTTTACTTTTACATTAAAATTGTTTTTTAGTCAGTAACGTTATTATTCGTTTAATTTTATACAAAAAATTAAGTTATACTAAAAGTGTGGGACGTTCTATCACTGCTGAGGAAGATATTTATATTTAAAGATTATTTTCATATTTTTAGTTCATATAGGTAAAGAAGCGGTCTTTAAACTATAATTTTATTCATGGCAAAGGTTACAGTAACATAAAGCAGGCATGCTTGTTTGAGAAATGTTAACTGGCTTATACTCTCTGCATAAGGACAATCGTTAAAGCTTTGTTTGAACTTTGAACCGGCCAATACTGCGCCGCGTTTGAACATCGTACTAGCACTTGGGAACATTCGGGTTCGATTCCTGGCCTGGTCATCCTGATTCCGTGTTCCCGTGGTTCATAGTACATCGTAATTACATCGGGATATGGTTCCTCACTATGCTAGCCTTGGCCGATTCTAATATCCCTTCTTGTCTAAATCTTTCATTCCGTTTGTAATGACTTCGTTGCTGAACACTATAACGTTCATATTACTACAGGGATAACGACAATCTATAAAAATAATAATGAGAGGCTTAAATACGTAGTGGCAGTTGAACTTCCACATGATTCAACAAACTAAAAACTTGAATGAAATGTGCGGGTCAAGAAATGACAAATGTGAGGATACCGATGATACCTAACTGAACATTCATGACAGTTAAAGAGTGTGTGGTAGATAAATAAATGTTGAAAACATCAATTGATTTCTAAATTTTTTCGAAGCCAATATAGATAAAAAATTAAATGACAATCATAGATAATGGTATTTTTCAACTTTAGGAGTAAATATTTATCCAGAACTACTAATTCTTTACGTGTGATCTCTTGCGTCGCAGTTAAATGCACGAGATTCCGGCGTCAGAGATTGTGCCTCAGATGTTTGTAACACTGGAGACAATTTTGTTTAAAACGTTGGCGAAAACAATTGTCTGAATTGCTATTGTATAATTTTCGCAAATTGGCTTCAAGAAACCTACAGTTATAGATTAATACTTTAAGCGTTGAATTATGTACCACGCCATCTTAACAGGTTATAAAAACAGAATACGAAGAAGAATTGGTGCACTGAAAACAGAAAATTGTTAAACTGCTCATAGCGCCTGGTCGAGTGGCCACTTTGTTTCGCTGCTTGAAGTTACGTGTCCTGGGGTGCTGTTCTGAGATGTTCCATGTGAATAGGCGGTTGGCGTGATGAGTGTGCGGTTCTCAGGCCTGTGAGACTGGCTAACTTGGCTTTGGCGAGACCAAACCTACCGACTACCAGCCGCCAAGGAACATGGGTATTCTCTAACTGGAAAACATGTACAGACAACATAATTCCTACAGTCTTGTTGTATCCTCCTGGCTCTGCCGTCTTCGCTAGAAGAGACATTCCTACTGTTTAATAGTAGGGCATGTCATTGCAATAGCTTTGTATTTTTACTGACTTGAGTGAACCTTGTATAATTAATGGCCAGCATTGTTTCAGGGTGATCACACAAATATGTAATAAAATATCCGTCAATTAGCCTTTAGGAACGCAAGCTATAGACCACGTGTTTCGTCACATCATTATAACTGCAGGAGAGAATGAAAATATAAACATAGCTAGTGATTTGCTACTAATATACTGATTTGACATATCAGTAGTTGTATAAAGTGAAACAATTACTACGTTTCCAAATCGTTTTGAATACGAATCGAGTATTGAATCTCGATTGAGTACGATACTCGTCTACATGCAAACTTTGGATCCAATTGAAATTTCAGTTTGCTGGCCAAATTTGTCTGTGATAATGTTGGTACAATTGAAATTTATGATGACTGACATGAAATAAATAAATCCACACAGCCATTTGTTTATTTCTCTTTCTGCTACACACGTAAATAAATTGCTAAAGAAAACGAAATGGATACAAGAATATTATTGTTACTCATAATCGTACGAAAATATTTTAATCCGGTCTATTTCATTTTCACCTATCAACAGAAAATCTGAAGGCCGAAACAGCTGTTGAATGTGTGTGTGTTTACTTTCGATTCGTTTTCAGTACGATCCGCGTTTCCATGACATTTTACGCCCGACTCAATCCGATACGATCCCAATTTTTGGTGTAACGACCTTGAGATTCAAATCGATTTGAATCCCGCCTCCATGAGCGTTTTCAAAATGGCAAGTGTTTTGAAATCGATTTCAAAACAACATGGAAACGTAGTAAATGCTACGTAATGAAATGTTTAGCATTTGTGAAAACATAATTTTATAGTTATCTTTTAATCTACACGGGAAAATCGTTTCAGTAGTGGTTTTATCAAGTGAGGTTAACGCCTCAATGGAGAAATAGTATTATTTAAAAATAATATATCTAACCTTGCGAGGATGTTAACATACCAGTGAGGAACGGTAGTTCTGAATACCAGGCTTGAGGATCAATGATATCAGTCACGTTGAATTCTTGAACCAAGTTCATAGCTGGCGACTTGAAAAGTATGTCGAAACACGTAAATACTCCAAACTTGACACCAAATTCTGTTTCGAATATTGATATGACTGGAGCTTGAGGCATGTTGTACTGAGGCTCTAAGAACAAGTTATACTTCCGATACCTGGGAAAAAAATATCGACGTATTTATTGTTAGATTTAAATAAAAATGCTGTTAGTGCACCACTCCTAGGCGGGAGGAAATGCAAGAGGTGGGGATCGGGAAAGCTTATATAAGTAAAAAAAAAAAAAGGGGGCAGTATATGCACCCTCACCTAGTCAAAGTTCTGTGCGTGATGACTGTCGAAACTAATGTTTTCTTATCATACACGTAATTGCTGATGACAGTGTAGCAAAGCAGTAACGAGTCCAAACGCCTAGACGTGGCATGTTGTCACTAACAAATTTTTCCACATTTAACATAAAATGCCAGATATTATCATAAGCTTGTTACAGAGACAAAGTTGCGTTATTTATGAATTTACATATTATCCCTATAGCAGGGTGATAAAGACTGATCCACTCACTGACCTAACGAACATGAAGTGCAAGTGATCTACCTGCGTTGCATAGCCTACGCCATAACATATTACCTCGAACAAGTGAACATAAACTGTGCAAATTTTTTATTTTTCTTATTACTACAATTTGGAAGATTGCCCTTCAGTACTGTTTGAAACGACTTCTTTGCGCTGCGCTGTGGTGGTAACCTCTAGGACAGCACTACCGAGCTAGATAGCGCAGTGGTAACACACTCGACTCGCATTCGGGAGACCCCGGTTTCGACCGCAGGCTTCGGCCATCCTGATTTCCGTTTCCCATGATTTCCCGAAATAGCTCCAGGCGAATACTGCGATGGTTCCTTAACAAAGGCCAAATACGACTCCTCTCCCAGCTCCTGTCATTGTACTAACTTGTGTATTAGTGTCTCTGAGGACCTCGCTGTCGACGAGTCGTAAAGTCCACATAACTTACCTCAGGGGCCAGTAGTGTTACGACGAGATCTCTTATAACCCTTATTGGAATTGCACTGTACACATTCTGAATAAGTATCTGTCACACGATACCGCGTATGCCTATTTCTACTATACTTTTACGAGCATACACAGAAATAAATACATATAGTATGAGAAGAATACCCGAGACATCGATCCTGAATGCAAATTTTATTACTGGCTGCCTGTAAGTATCTGTGTACCCCGAAGGATGACGCAGAATGAGGCCGTGCGATGGAGAAGCGCCGGAATGAGCGGTTTATGGGGAAATGGGAGATCCTCGAGAAAACCCGCCCGACAGCGATATCGTCTGGAAAGATTCCCGCTATGGAAAATCCGGGGACTACAAACAGCTCTTGGATGAACGAGTCCCAGTGGAAACAGTCGAAACTATCCTAAGTATTTGTATGGACTACAAACAGCTCTTGGGTGAACGGGTCCCAGTGGAAACAGTCGAAACTATTCGAAGTATTTATGTATGCACTCATGTAAGAAAACGTCCTGTCGTACCTGAACAGGCAAATTCATTACCAGTCTCCACAAACACGTGAGAAAATCTGCCCTCGGTCACAATGTGCTCATGCGCTCAGATTAATGCAAACCTGTGTGTGCTTACAGCAGAGCATGTTTGCCTCTCACGACAATGCCCACAGTTTCTAAAAAGACCCGAGAACATTGAGGGCTCACGTCAGTTTTAAGCCACTGGAAGAGTATCTATTAATACAGTTAACTACGACGGAACAACAGTTTAGAGAGCTGGTTCCTAGACATAGTGGCCATAACGCTCGTTTCCTAGTATCTAATATTTGTTGTAATTAAATGTCGACACTCAAGTCAACCACGACGGCCATAAGAACTTAAATGCATACTTACTGCTGTCTATAATTTATTATGTGAAACTGAAATCAATAAATAATTAGCTAATCACTAGAGGCACGAGTATTTCGCGCATTCATCTGGTAACAGCCTAGACTTCTCAGTTCTATACGTGTACCGGCTGAAGCTGAATATCCAATGGCTTCTAACAGTACAAACGTGTAGCACGTGATATCTCCATGGCTTGTTCCCTTATTTATAACTGGCTTGCAGTCGTCAAACGTGTGTTAAACCCGCTCTCATTTAATCACAAAAGGAGGAGTGAAGTATACGGTATTGTCGTTCAACCTGACCTAGAATCAATACGCGAAATGATCATGCCTCTACAAATCAATAATTACGATCACACAAATCACAACAGTAACGATAATAAACAAATCGGACAATTCAATAACTGTTAAGACTTTCTATAGTTCCTTATTTGACTTTGTTTTTAAGTAAATTATATGAACTACCACCCTAAGCAAATGTTGTTTTAATTATAGGAGTCACCTCAAGAGTTATGCAAGTGCAGTACTCAACACTTACCGTGCGACAACATAGCCACTGCGATCAAACACTATGTCGCTGTTGTAGTAGAACGTGCCATTACGCGCACACTCGCCTCCTGGCACTATGTCATCACAGACCTCCACTTCAGGGAAGTTTATCACCACGTACATGCTGTTGTTCCTGGCAGCACATGAAAGTAGTACAATTTCCTGAAAACAGTAATAAATAAACAGTAAGAGATGTTGAGACGTTAAAGAACCAACTCTGAAGAGATTTTTTAATATTATAACGGTTTTCAGTATTCAGTGTACACGTTGTATGTAATTTACTCTGCTGGCCATTGGAATTGCAGGACTAATTTTATTTACAATAGTGTTATTACTTCATTTGTAAATATATATTTTATCCTTGCGTACAAGCATAGGAATTATTGTGACGGAAAGTTAGAAGAAGATTTTCTCGTAATGCGTTGCTTTATTCCTGAAGCATCAATAACGGAAATACGTATTTTACTTTTTAAGAATAAAAACTGAAATAATAAAAATTTTTTAAACATTTTAAAAATTAAATTGAAAGCATTTTCGCAGTGTAACAAAGTAGCTATAGACGTTCCCCTTTCATGTACAATATTTAAACTGTACCTGTTGAGCAATTTGTATAGTTGTTATCTAAACTATACAAATTGCTAACGAAATTTGCGTACTGTATAGTCAGGTGCAGTGCTCTATAGGCCGCCCCTGTACTTGTACATTTATACAGCAAATGTAATAATTATTAATTAAAATTTAAAAAACGAATTATGAGCTAATAAAAATTTTTCAAGCATATCTCTCGGTGAGTGTATTCGGTTGAATGTTGCAAAATAATGTGTAAATATTTTGGAGGAACTATTCTCACATCTAGAGGAACAAAAACTATTGTATTAACATAGGCCCGAGAATGCGCCATTTCTGCACAATACAGTTCAGAGTACATACATTATGTATTGAGATGATGGTGTATCGCGAAAATGTTTTGTGCAAACATACCCTTGAAAACGCTGTAGATTCTTGCAACATGTATGATTCGGTAATATACTTATAGTCCAACATTGCAGACCAATAACATGCATTAAATATTACAAAATCGGGATTCTTACTGGTTCATTCAAATAGAGCATCAGTTCCAGGTACAAGCTAAAGCCAGTAATATTCTGGTAAGCTGAACGTACGTCGAAACCCAGCAAACTGTCAAGTTTTCCAGCGATAAACCACCGTATCTTATGATGTATATTGCATAACGGCAGGCTGGATCGTGTTACTGCGCAATGCTCAGCGCAACTTTTATTGGCTACTACATACCAGACTTTTCGTATTTAACTGGGCAGTATGCATTGCCGATGTAGTGTTCCACAGTTATATGCAGTGCTGTATTGCCAAAAATGGTACAGGGTATACTTGCGAGCAAGGTAAAATTGATACAGGGTATATACTTACGAGCAAGGTAAAATTGGTACAGGGTATACTTACGAGCAAGGTAAAATTGGTACATGGTATACTCACGAGCAAGGTAAAATTGGTACAGGGTATACTCACGAGCAAGGTAAAATTGGTACAGGGTATACTTACGAGCAAGGTAAAATGGGTATAGGGTATATTCACGAGCAAGATAAAATTGGTACAGGGTATACTCACGAGCAAGGTAAAATTGGTACAGGGTATACTCACGAGAAAGGTGAAATTGGTACAGGGTATACTTACGAGCAAGGTGAAATTGGTACAGAGTATACTTACGAGGAAGGTAAAATTGGTACAGGGTATATTCACGAGCAAGATAAAATTGGTACAGGGTATACTTGCGAGCAAGGTAAAATTGATACAGGGTATACTTACAAGCAAGGTAAAATTGGTACAGGGTATATTCACGAGCAAGGTAAAATTGGTACAGGGTATATTCACGAGCAAGTTAAAATTGGTACAGGGTATACTAACGAGCAAGGTAAAATTGGTACAGGGTATACTTGCGAGCAAGGTAAAATTGATACAGGCTATACTTACAAGCAAGGTAAAATTGGTACAGGGTATACTTACGAGCAAGGTAAAATTCGTACAGGGCATACTCACGAGCAAGGTAAAATTGGTAAAGGGTATACTCACGAGAAAGGTGAAATTGGTACAGGGTATACTTACGAGCAAGGTAAAATTGGTACAGGGTATACTCACGAGAAATGTGAAATTGGTACAGTGTATACTTGCGAGCAAGGTAAAATTTACACCGGGTATATTCACGAGCAAGATAAAATTGGTACAGGGCATACTCACGAGCAAGGAAAAATTGGTACAGGGTACACTCACGAGAAATGTGAAATTGGTACAGGATATACTTACGAGCAAGGTAAAATTGGTACAGGGTATACTTACGAGCAAGGTAAAATTGGTACAGGGTATACTCACGAGAAATGTGAAATTGGTATAGGGTTTACTTACAAGCAAGGTAAAATTGGTACAGGGTATATTCACGAGCAAGATACAATTTGGTACAGGGTATATTCACGAGCAAGGTAAAATTGGTACAGGGTATACTTGCGAGCAAGGTAACATTGGTACAGGGTATACTTACGAGAAAGGTGAAATTGGTACAGGGTATACTTACGAGCAAGGTAAAATTGGTACAGGGTATACTTACGAGCAAGGTAAAATTGATACAGGGCATTCTTACGAGCAAGGTAAAATTGGTACAGGGTATACTCACGAGAAAGGTGAAATTGGTACAGGGCATTCTTACGAGCAAGGTAAAATTGGTACAGGGTAAACTCACGAGAAATGTGAAATTGGTACAGTGTATACTTGCGAGCAAGGTAAAATTTACACCGGGTATATTCACGAGCAAGATAAAATTGGTACAGGGCATACTCACGAGCAAGGAAAAATTGGTACAGGGTACACTCACGAGAAATGTGAAATTGGAACAGGATATACTTACGAGCAAGGTAAAATTTGTACAGGGTATATTCACAAGCAAGATAAAATTGGTACAGGGTATACTCACGAGCAAGGTAAAATTGGTACAGGGTATACTCACGAGCAAGGTAAAATTGGTACAGGATATACTCACGAGCAATGTACGGCCATTTCCTGGTACCAGGTCACCAACAGAAGGAAAGCAGAAGATATACTGTACTGGGCTGAATCAACGAGAGGGTATACGGCGTATATCCGCGTATACCTCCGACTACAGCACTGGAATGATCCAGCCCGCGGTAATGCACTGTAAGTAATGAGTAGAGGTACGAGTATTTAGCGTACTGATTCTAGGTCAGGTTGAACGTTAATGATGTATGCTTCACTGTCATTTCTGTGATCGGATGACAGTTGTTCTGATACACATTTGACGACTGTTAACCAGTAATAAATAAGGAAATAAATCGTTGCGAAAACACGTGGTACCTGCGTATACGTTTAGAAGCCAATGAATATTCGACTATAGAAGTGTGTGTATAGGACTGGGAAGTCTAAGCTGCTACCAGATGAATACGCGAAATAATCGTACCTGGTAATGAGACCTGTAGTACAGTGACTGTACGTTTTCGAACCTATGTTCATTCAAAATTTTTTGTTCCTATACGCGTAGGGACCCCTGTTTTTCTAGAAAAGAATTTAGCCACACTTTATTTCGGTGCCCTACGTGCATATTTGCAGTTTTCCTTCGTGGTCAGTGATTGGATATTTTAACTCTCACGAGCCTAGGTATTCTACCGGCAAATCACAGACGTGTGGTGTTGCAGGAAAGTTATTGTAATTGGCTCAGTCAAATGAGATACGGCTCTTCACATAGACACGTTGCCAATAACCATGAAGCAGAATTGCAGATGTGTACGTAAGGCACTGAAACAAACTGGGGCTAAATTCTTTTCACGAAAGACAGGATCCTTATCTACATGCGAGGATTGTTCATGAAAAATATTGACACACAATTGTCCATAACCCCGTATTTAAGATAAAATGAAATTTGTTTGAGTAAGTTACCTATAAATTTAACAATACATTGAGAAATAATTCCTTTAACCTTGACTCCATATTCGAACTCAGTGGCTGAAACCTTGGAGGACACTATGGACCGTACTCACCTTTAACATCCCAACAGAGTTGTTAATGCAGGGATTTACATGATCACTAGGGCTGGGTATAGGAGAAGCGTACACGTCTTTCCCTCTACTGACGAGACCTACTTCTGGGAAAACTATGATGTCCACATCCTAGAGGTGTTGACAGAAACACAAAACAACGAGAAACAATGATTGTTGAGAAAATATGACAGAACTTATAAAATTAGTTCTTTGGAGTGTAACAATAGCTTATGTGCATCATTTTAAAATCAAATACAACCATGTAGTAAGATAGGAGAACACGGTGCACTTACAACAACCTAGCACTACTCAAATTAAACTTAAGGGCAGTGATGCAAGGTCATCTTTGACTGACAGTATCTTCAACCACGGCATGTCAAAATTTTCGATATTTCATGCTCTAAACATTTTAACTTTGTTAGAAAATAAGTTACCTAAGTATTACCTGACATTTTTCTGAAGAAAAGAAAAACTGTATTATTTGTTATCTTCCAACATAGTAAGATAATATGGAAGTAATTTACTATATAGCAATGTAAAATTGTGTAGTAGAGTAACATTTAGAGTATGAAATGTCAAGAACGTTGATATGTCTTAAGGAATGCTTGAAGTGGGCAAAGAACTGTAAATTACATAATTGAGTAGTCCTGTTCCGAAACTCCCCTTATTCCCTTTCACTAAAACTGAGAAAATGGAAACAACTTTATTTGCAAGCGCATTGTGACATGGACAAAGCAGTTTTTCAAAGTGTGTCTGCTATTGAATAAGGAGAGTTTTGAATCCGGTCATCATGCCAACTTTAGCACACATTTGGAAGCTTCACAAAACTGTTCAGAACTCATTTTTCCTTGGTGATGGACAAGGCGAGTTTTGGAACTGGACTACTTATATGGCATTGAACCATTACCCTTAACAGAAGACTATTATCAAAACATTGCACTAGAAAAGACACAACATTGAAGAGAATTTAGGCAAAAGTGAAGTGAATAGGTTTTGCTCAGCACTTGGCAGCAAGGTGTTCAGCGCTGGTGAGGGGTGAAATGTGGTGAGTATGGAGCAGCGCCTAAATGAGGAATCGGGGGAAATGGGAGATCTCCGAGAAAACCCACCGAGAATCGGCATCTTCCGGCATGATTCCCACATGCGAAAATTCGGGTCGACCCGGCGTGGAATTGAGTCCGGATCGCCTTGGCGAGAGAAGGAATGGGGGTGAGTGAGCAGATTTGAGGGTTGGGGGAAGGAGGCCATAGCCACTGCTCCGGATGAAATTTTAAGAATTTTTTTGGAAACTGGCTTCTACATGTAGTTTTCATTTTTTGACATCAAAATTCATTAGTACACGTATTATGTACTATACCTAAGGTTGATAAATGTCTTACTTAACAAATCGATACCACAGATAAAGCTTACCTGTTGCTGGATGAATATGCAGTGGTGGCTCGTGGGTTGTTGGCAGGTAGGGCTGCAGTTGTCAAGAGCTGTACACGGTTGTGCGCTGGTTGACTCTACAGCCACTGACACGCTGATGTGCATGTGTCCATTACTACTGAGTGGTCACAACACATCTAGTAGCCGGCAAATATTTCATGGTCGTTGTTCTACGGCACGTTTATCAAGAGTGTACAGTTCCGACTACATACAACAGCCACACCTGGCAACATCCCACGAGCCGCCACTGTGAATATGTGATTTGAGTGATATCTATATAGATAAAATTCAAGTATCGATGGCTGTGACGGAAACGTTTAATGAAATTGTAATGAAAACAAAGAAGTTAAATAAGAATTAGACTGTTAAACTGCTCTTTTATTAGATAACCAAATCAAACGCTGACGTATTGCAGGAGAAGACAGGAGATTGTGTTCTTAAGCGGAACAAAACCATACATTTTTCAACAAAAATTTTTATTGGTATAAGACATTTTATGGGCTGCAGTATGGCACCGTTAAATTAGGTCACACACTGATAAGCCATCAGCCTCGGTTTTGCACTCCATGAATCCAAACAGCTTCTTTAACAACGAATCGTAATATGTAAAATTGAAAATAATTTGAAATTGTTTTGATCCCCTTCAGATTTCGTTAAACTAATCAATTTCAGTGTACATGTTTAAGTGACTTTGAATAATTTGTTGATTCAAGTCGTAGAATATGTTGTTTCGTTAAGGATTATCTTGCGAAATGTAAACCTTTCGAGCTGATTATCTTATTTGCTTTACAGTTTCAAACGTAATATTTAAGTACAGTTTTGGTTTGTAGGCGGGTGGACTACTTAGATTATCTCCAATGTTCAAATAACAACATTCATTTTATTTACTTCAATTTTCGTACTAAAGATTTAAAATTAATTTCAAGTCGCACAATTCTCAGTTGGAAGGATGGAAATTATGTAACTATAGTATGATTACTTTTAGTTTTTGAGCAGCAAGTTACATTTAATTTCCAGCAGCTGTAACAGCCAGAATCAACTGCCCTATTAGACAAGAAATAGTATAATTACAGAGGCAGATTTAGCGAAGCGTGAATTATCGTAAATTATTAATTAGATATGCAAATATTGGCTCCAGTATACAGGAATGTGGGAAGGAATCACTAAATCAGGATGGCCATGCTGGGCATCGAACTCGAGCCATCCCTATTGCGAATAAAAGTAATAAAGGATGTTACTCTCAAATACACATATAATAATAAATTTCATATTTTTTCTTGGCATAAACTCTTGTCGTTTGAGACAATATTTGTACTATAACTCTCACTTAAAACATCTCCTACCAATTTATTGTAGTACTATATTTATTTCATTACTAAACGATTAAACTCCCCCCCCCCCCATACTACTTTCTCTTCACTCGCCCAGCTTCATATCAGAGTGTAGTAGAGTTAAAACAGTAACACACACGAGTAAACGTTCAAATATGATACGTTTGCAGTTTATTATAATATATTAAGAAATGAAACACATTTAAATGCATTCCGGAAGTTGCTATTAAAAATATAAATGCAAAATGAGTATGTATATTGATAACATAATTTTACTGCAAAAATAAAGGTATTCTTTATAATTTACTTTACACGCTTGTCTTGACTGGCGTGATCAGTATTGGCAAACCACTGTAGCAAATAAATCAATATTAATTGCCATGCTGTGAAGTTTCGTAATTACGTGTCCATATTTTGATTTTATTTCTCTCTCGGTTATATTTTAAGTAAATATTTCCCTACCTTAGGTGTTTGATAATGTTTCTTGGTTAAATTAAACAACTATACTGGTTTTTGTGTATCTTCATAAGGCTAAGAATATTTTCTTAATCTTCAAACAAATACATCGTTTAAAGCTCATCTGTTGTTAGATGCGGTCACATGAATGATATTTATTTAGAGATGATTTAGGTATCGGTGGCTTTGGCAAGTAATTTCACTCCTTAAAAGACTGTGAAAATAATTGATTATACTCATTTTCATTCGTGGAACAATTCACTTCAAAGAGCAATTGAGAAATTGAATACTAAAGGCTCTAATGCTCATGTTTGGCGTTCCTTAAACACATTTCGTAAGAATATCTCACTAGGACTCGTTGAAATGATTTCAAAATGAACGTGCTTTTATGGAACTCTGAGTGCCTCTATGAATTCCAGTAGGTACCCACTATAAAGCTTAGTGAGTTACGTGGAGTTCGATATAAGGGACCAAACGTTACTAAGGATGGGCAAAGAACATTCGGATGCACACACATACAGGTAGTCAAACAATCAAATACGCGTCTTCCCGAGGACAACATATGGACAGCAAAACAAACATGAACTAAAATGCAACTTAATTGTTCACTGTAGGGCAGTACTTGCCTTTCGTGACGCATCCTCGATGAAGTGTATGTAGTTGTCAACATTTTTGGCAACAAGACCACGCATGCCATCTCTTCCAACTTCGCTGACAGGCGAGTACTCGACTACAGCCGCAGTGTAAAACGCCGAGTCTGGGCTCGATTTCTGCAAACAGAATTTATACAGATATTTATAACTGTCACGTGACTTTTCACTTGCATAGGCTCGGCCCTGCGTGCAAACAAACGAAACATCGTATAGAAGAATTACCGTGATCTCTGTAATTACAAAGAGGATAGAGAGGAATGATTTACTCTCCAAAGAACTTAAGTCATCATGTTATGAAATATGTTCGCTAACACACAACTTACGTTTTTTTAAAGCCAACAATTAAAATAAAGTTAGTGTTTAGAATGTCCCCGCCAAAAATCATACAGAAAAACGTTAGCCACGCTGCAACTGTATGTTGGTAAGTTCTATTAACTTGTAAGTGCAATGCAAGTATTGACTAGATAATGGCTGTTAATTAAACTGCTAAGCTTAAATGAGTAGATCTAACAGTTGAATAGAATTTCCGTGTGACTCAACCAGTTTTGAGCTAATTTCTGTATATCGTGTCATTCGAACATTTAACAGGTTGGAACGAAATAAATAAAATTATCATTGGAATTCTCGAGCAATTAGGTATGCCATGAGCCAAGATAATGAGATTATAACAAACACTGTAAGGGATTCCATGTCTGATTTTACAAAATAATCCAACGTATAAAAAAAACAGAAAATATATTAAAATTCATTTGGCTCTTAGGGCTCTGTCCCACAAAAATTTGGTCCAACATTTTACAAGACGTGATTTCACTTGCGAATAATACAAACATAAAAGTATTGTGTTTCTCAAAATATTTCAGCACACTTGTAAACTATTATTCCATACTTATTAACAGCAAAATGTTACGTGAAGTAAAAGTGTAGCCTACTCGTTCCAAAAACATGTTGGTTATAGTAATGTACTAGTAGCTTGCACACATTTCCTAACAAGCGAAGAAAATCTAGTAATTATACGCATTTGTCGTGATTTGTACTTGTATTAAATAACACACACGCAGGTTGTCCAGGGAGGAAAGGGCAATATTCTGGGAGGGGATAGTACTGGTCATTGTGATCAAGAAAGTTCATATTAACATGGGGTTAATGGTTAATATACTCTGTTTCATATAACTATGGATAAATTTGACAGCATTTATGGGCAATACTTTTATAGTATTTTGTAATTTGTTGCACAATGCAAGACGCTTTTAGGTCTAAAATGAACCTGAAATGTCCATTTTAGCATTTGTACTGCAAAGTTTCCCTCGTGTAGTGACACAAATAACAAAACATTACAAATTATTGCCCATAAGTTGCTGTCAGATTTATCCAAACTTATATGAAATGGAGTGTACAGGGTAATTGTCGAGATAGCCCTATTTGAAAGTAAACAACGCTAAGCTCTAAAATTACTTACTGTTGATTTATTTGCAGTTATGTTCCTCCCTGCAGTGACAGGTCGTGTCACAATCAAGGAGGCAATGCACTGCACTGGAAACGTGTTGACATACACAGGTAACTGGCTAATGTGGACTCTGAACATGAACGTTGGGTTCTACATGACATGAAACAAAATGGTTCTGTATTGTAGTCTTGTTGTTACAGCTATGAAAAAATGATTAGTGTGTTATTCATTTTGTAACTGAAACGAGGAACATAATCGTAAATAAAACTGTAACAGTAATTTTAGACCTTATCAATGTTTACATTCACAAGGGCTGTCTCGACAACCATCCCATATTGAGCACACGTTCACATACACTTGTTTGATCAAAATGACGAGTACTCTCACCTCCCAGAATATTGCCCTTTCATCCCGGGACATACTATATACATACACTCGCGTGTATATACATACACTCGCGTATATATACATACACTCGTGTGAGTGCGTGTATCGAGTCGGGTAGCACCTAGAATTGAAGTCTGTACATTAACATGTCACACACTTCTAAGTCTCGGAGTCTCGGTCCTATTTAATTAATTTATTTTATATTAATTTGTAGGGAAAATATGACGCAAAATTGGCAAAAAAATTCTGTTGGTTTGGTTGCTTCCACAAGATCACTCGCTGGGCTAATCTGAAGATTGCCTGAACATTCCAGCAAAATAGCTTTTGTTTTTGGAGTCCATAGGGAACATACATACACACATAGATTTATAAATAAAAATAAAGAAATTAATTTATGTATACATAATGTGTGTGCGTGTGCTCAGTAAAATCTAGAATTTTCTTGATATTGTCGTAGAGTCTGAACACGTATAAAATTTGCTTTAATTTCTCACGTGTAATGTATTTTTACGTTACGTCTGATTATGTCTTAAATGTATTGTCACGTTTTTCTGTATTGTTTGTTCCTGGTTTGTTCTGATTTTGTTTACTTTTAATTTAATTGTCGTGATTAAATGTAGGCTAATCCATAACTTATGGAGTTCTTAAGTTATTTTTATTTTATTTATGTATATGCTAACAATAGCTAAACTCGATTCCTTCCTTTTGTTGTTTTCTTGTCTCGTTTTTGGTTTTCTGGAACGACGTAGTACTGTAATGGCGTATGTCCAAAATTTCGCTTAATGTACCGAAATTCTCGTCGTAGCCAGTAGAAGCATAGTTTATCGTTAAAATATTGAAAGATCTTGTCCGTCGTCCTTAATTGGACACTAAAATATCGATATATATATATAGTGTAAAGCGCTATATATTTGAAATGGTAAAAAAAGGCACGTAAGTAATAAAGTGAGAAACACAACGAGAAGTTACCACGTAACTGACAAGCCTTCTTTCCTCAAAGTGGGTGCAAATTAACCCTGAAAGTTTAAATAGTTTACGTAATATAGGAATATAAAGTGGTAATATTGAGACATGTTTATGTCTCACGGTAAATTTTTTTTTATTGATATTTATGAGTGGCTCTGGTGGCCACTCTATTTAGTCTGTGATATTAAGTAATTTAGTAAATTTGCGTAATTGTATATACGCTGTAATATTTATTGTTATTATTGGTATATTAAATTATTTATTGATATTTGTAAAACGGCTGTTAGCCCGATTCCCGAAACGACCGCTAGGTGGGAGGGCTGAGTCTGACGTCACTGGAAGTGACAGAAAGAGTCGACAACCAGACGTCAGGCAAGATGGACGTGTAGGGAAATTAACTGGACTGAACTTGAGAAAGCTTTGAAAATACGATGGCAACGGAAATTTATTTTCTTGCAGGACGTTGCAGTATATTTTCAAATGCAGTGCAGTATAAGAAGGTGTATAGTGCAAGTTGTGATAGTCGGCGTGCACAAGGGTACTATGCTATGTGCAAAATTACGCAGCGTAGTTTAGTGCCTGAAGACGAGGGTTTTCAGTTGCTGAAAGTTCTGGGCGCCAATAAGTGGTACCATGGAAATATCCACTTTAAAGAATTTTCAACCCTGCCTAGATCGCTGTGAGTGACGTCGAGGGACGACCAGCGCCAACACCACCGAGTTGTATTGGGAAGCAGCTGTTACCTACGTCATACAGAAGTTCCGTGCTGTGGAGAATCAGCTGTTTGTCTTGCACGGAGTTACGAGCCCCAACGATTGCGACGAGTGCATGCGAAGATCATAAGGTAGGCGACGACTTATGTATTTATTGCCGACAATCCCGGCAGGAAACGTAAAATTAAATATCAGACTCACCTCGGCCATGCACTTTAAACGTATTATTTATTACAGACTTTTGTTACGATATGTTAAAGGTTAATAGAGCTAACGTATTTCACATATTATATTCTAATTAAAATTTGGTGTGGTTTTTGTACAGACTTGTTATGCATAAAATATGTACCTTCAAAATTACAAATTACAATTTGTTGCTAAATTAATTTAACTTGTTTAGGATCACTTCAGTAAAAACCTCCTCTAGGTGACGTGCTCAAATATTTTGTTTGTACAAGGGCCTTTGATAGACTTACGGTGTTTTGTAACGAGTCGCGCCTTCATGGCTAAAGGGCCCTTAAAGGCACGTCCCAATATTGATTTAGACGTATGATTCACGATATATAATAAAGATAAGTCAACTTGCTAAGTCATATACGAGAAATCAGTTAAATAAATTGGGGGACATTTTTTGACATGTTTTCCTATTTTAAAGATAAATAAAAATGGCAGCCGTTTTCAAAATATTACAGATGGATGAACGAAATGTACAAAAGCCAAATCGGGTTTGTATGCAGTATATGTGCACCAAGTTTGATGAAATTCTGAAAAGAAAAATATATATATATCCTTAGCAATGTTTACTATGCTAGAAAATATAAAGATGGCCATCATTTTAAAAATATGAATACAGGATTATCTAAATACACAATATTAAACTCAGCTTTGTGTGTAATTTATGCGTACCACGTTTGGTGAAGTTCTTGAAAATATTTTATAAGATACGTGATACTATGCAAATATTATATAAATGGCAGTCATTTTAAAATTATATACATAGGATGAACGAAATTCATAACATCCAATTCAGCTTTGTATGTAGTATATGTGTACCGAGTTTCTTGAAGTTCTGAAAAATATTTCCTAAGATTTGTAATACTACGCTAAAAATGTAAAATAGCCGACATTTGAAAATATGCACACGTGATGAACGAAATACACAAAAGTAAAGTCAACTTTGTTTGTAGTATGTGTGCACCAAGTTTGATGAAATTCTATAGTACGGTTCCATAGATAAATAGTTTGACCGCAAAATATTAAAATGCCCACCATTTTGAAAATATGAAAAATGCGTAAACGAAATATATAAAAGTCAAGTCAGATTTCAAAGTACTATATGTGTGCAAAGTTTGATGAAATTCGGTTCACTAGTACAACAAAAAAAAGTGGGAGGGGGCACACACACAGAGACAAAATGTGATCTATAAGCCTACTTTTTCTGTCAGAAAGTAGGCTAATAAACGACACGAGAGAAAATAACAAATGCTTGACGAATAGACAATACAAATATTTAAGTATACCGACGTATTGTGCCATTATCTAATAACATTAATTAAAAATAATATGTAACCAATATTTCAAAACACTACAACACGTTAACTAAAATTCACGATTTCAGGTAGATAGTACAGAAGAAACAACTCAGAATAAAACTAGCAGTTATTGTCTACTGCGCGTTAAAAAATATTTTGCCTAAACGACACAGCCGTGGAGTTATTATGTAATGAAACACGTTGAGGCATGCATATATTCAAACGTACTTTTCTACAGTTATATTTTACAAGGTTGCATGTTGCTTGAAATATCGTAGAAGGTGTTTTTAAAAGTTAACAAGACCAAGCTATGATAAAACACGTCCACGTGCTCGTTACGATAAAACATGTCCAGTACATCAGAAACTATATAGGAGGTGTTCCAACCGTAACTTCAAGTTAACCATCCGTTCACGTGACCCTATTTAAAATACTCAAATGATGGAGTAGTATGTATTTTCGTATTTATGGTTTGGTATGTAACGAATATTTCAATACAAGCATACTAAATAACTTATAACTAAACAATTATATTGCCAGCGGGTACGTGGATATAGTCCAGATCCAGCATAAACTGCTAGTTAAGGCCCTGCTCTCTCGATTCTATTTTTTTAGAGATACTAATTTTACGCCTAAACGAGAGCAGATATCAAAAATTTGTCTGGCAGTTTTGTTTAGGATTATCGTCTCCATGTTGGCTGATTTTTTCAATGCAGCATATTCTATGGTTTAAGCTAATTATGTAACTAACAAAATTCTGGTTTATTTACTTTTTAGTCAAAAACGTACAATTTCATACTTTAAGAAAATTAAATATAACGGGAAAAACAATTTTAATCAAAACTACCAAACAGATTTTTGATCTATGCTTTCGTTTAAGTTCAAAAAATTTATTTTCACAAAAAAAAAACAGTGGAAAGTAAAGAGCATGGACTTAATTAGCATAAATGACGTGATTCACCCTATAGGGAAAATTAGTTAGCATCGATACTGACTGAACGACGAATTTCAAGTGGTATAGTTTGTAAAATGATGTGCAGAGGCCACTCCCCTAGTAGCAAATACAATCATTCTTCAGTTGGCCAACTGTTGGCAGAAGCGGCCAACGTTCGCTAGTATGATCGTTTACTTTTGCTGGAATGGTTGTTAATCAGACCATGTCAGTAAATAGTTTGCAGTTATACTGACACAATTTTAATGTGGGCAACTTAGTTTAAAAAGACTGACATATTTCAGAATACGGTCCACAAGCAGACTTAGCAAACTAACCCACAAGCATCTGAGTATAATAATGCTTGTGGTTAATGTGTGGGTGATTTCATTATGCATTATGTATGCCACGTGGGGCCACGGGTGCATTACGAATGTTTAATGCCTGTGGGCTGCTTATCACGATCAGATTTGCACACGCGAGTCAGTTGATGTTTGCTATTTGGGTCCCTACTGGTTACGTCTAAAAAACCTGTAACGGAATGTAACAGTCCAGTCATAATCCGTCACAAAGCCACTGCGTGGCGATGTGTTGACTCGATACCACAAGGTTTATGTGAATTTCGGGTGAAAAATGTCAACATTTTGTTAATAAAAGGGGTTGTAATTTGATTTTTTAACATATTTTCTACGACGGGCAATGAGTGTTCAATTAACATTTACTAAATGCGTAGTGACAAAAGAAAATAAAGTAAGTTTAACCTTCGAAATACATAAAGTTAGGTAGTTTGGATACTGTATATTTGATTTAAGAGAATTCGTTAAAATACAGTTAGCCTGTTTATATTGCAATGAGATAGGGATTTTTTTGTAATAAATAAAGATTTATATTGTTAGGCGCCTCCCATGTCACAATATAATAACTACAATTAAAATGTAGGCTATATCCAGTTGTTCAGTCAGCGAGTATGGTCTCAACCTCACAGTATCCTTTCTGAAATATTAATATTTCTTGCATATTTATTAGAATTCAAAGTTTAAAGTGCACAGGTATAGGTTTTGTAACAAAAAGTTCGACAAAATATAACATGGCCTTACTTTTTCTTTGGTGTTGTAACATTAATATTCCAAGTTTAAAGTTTCATACAATCTATTTTCGTCAATCCCAATTCTAATAAATATGCAAGAAATATTAATATTTCGGCTGCTTACAAAATATGCTTGCTGAAATGTTTCACAACATAATAAATCATAGTACACCTTCTTCCAATAGAAAAGACAACATTCCTATATAGTTCCTTATAGTGCCGTTAAATCAATACCAACTTCACAAAAATCAATAATTAATAACAAAAAAAAGTTTACCTAGTGATAAAACATATTTACACGTAAATAATATAATTACACGTATTTAATATAATTTTAGCTAGCAAATTTAACATTTACATTATACGAGTTAGGTGATGACAGTATACGGAAACCTATAAGTACGTGATTTGGTATAAATTCTAAATAAATAAAATATAAACAGTCTGTAGTCATACTATACTTAAGATACCTAAATAGTTATGATGTTTGGGAAATGTTATCAAATACACAATAAATCTATAAAAAATTAACCGTGCATGTGTTAATGTCATTTACACTTATTTCCACTACTTTTACTATAATTGATTTTTAAGCCTAATATTAATCAGGTATCCTAATTATATTCTTACCGTTTACAATTCTTTTACATATGTTTTTCAAAACAAAAACATAGTTTTAGCTTATTGTATTTAATTAATGAAATTTTCTCCAATAAGTTAATTAGCTAATTCCATTGAATGTTTTTACGTATAAAGTTAGACTACACAGTCAAAAACTCTTTACAGCAAAATTGTCACAGTTTTACGATGCCTGTTCTTGTTTAGGATTAAAAAAAAAAATAACTATCGCAAGAAATGGTGGAAACAAGGGGTCATCGCTTTAAGACGTAATTTTAAACAGCAAATAAGTGTTTCATATAAGTTGAATCGTCATAAATTATCAGCGACAGTAAATTTCCCAAAGCTCTTTTTATGTTCCAGAAAACTACTCCTGCACATGTAAGGCACGAAAGTAAATCAAAATTAAAAAAATAAATGAAACGATGCTTTTCTTACCTGAAGACTTCGTGTATTACAAAAGACGACAAACACTAACAATACTGGCCTAAGCATCGTGCTATAACATGGATACAATAGTGTTAAGTGCAGAGGCTAGTCGTATACTGGCGGAGAGACCAAACTGTCTAAGGTACACGTAGCCAAGTTCGTTTGGCTCGATTGTCATTTTCAAGGACGGACACATTCCACGCTTCTATAGATATTTTTTATCAACTTACACTTGTGTTGGCAGAACATTCAAGGACTTTCAAGCGAAGTGCATCAACTAAGTGGACTAGGTACTTTGTCTACGTTGAAGAACTGATCTGAAGCGTGTAATCGTGGCCACAGTAGCAAACATATGTTTAGTGCTTTAAAATATGCTGTGTGGAGCTATTGGCAATCACGAACTTGACCGTTATGGTATTTCTGATGAGCAACCTAGTGTCGTAAGTGTTCAAATCGTACCGAAGTTTTCGTACAAGACTTAAAAAGCTTCACTGAGTTTTGCCTACGGCCAGACACTCACATTTGGAACGCAGGGGTTTACCAACTGTTCGAATGTCCAAAAGTTCTAGGCTGTATTACCAACTGTTCGAGGTTTGAGGGGCGGCAGTTTTTCTCATTCAAACACTGCTGTGAAATATTGTCCCTCCTTTCACAATACTGGTCCGACGTATCATAGCAGAGAAACTCAGATAACTTTTCTGAACTTTTTGACCAACTGTTCAAATGTTCAACTGGTCGAGTATGGATGGGAGACGTTGTACCAGGTTATGTTACGTTCAAATACATAATATGATAACTAAACTGTTACGATGCTCTTTTGTTACATGGCTAAACAGAACGTTGACGAATAAAGGGAATTGTGTACTTTAGCTGGGGTTGGACAATTATTATTTTTTCAATAAAAAACATTGGTATAGGACACTGCATGTTATGGGCTGCAATATTGCACCGTTCAATTTGGTCACACATAGGCGTCAGCATTGGTCTCGCATCCATTGGTTAGGTTAGGGTACGTTACGTTAGTTTAGGTTAGGTTAGTCTAGTTTAGGTCACAATGGGTTAGGTTACGTTATGTTAATTTAGGTTATGTTGAAGATTCGAACTGTTGTTCACTCGAACAACTGGGCACTCAAATCGTTGGGCACTAAATCTGCTCTGCTATGATTGGTCGGTCTTTAACTGCATCAACAAGAACAGTTCAGTATTTTGCTACACATATAGGCTGTTTTCAATTTCGATTTATTTAAACACCCCCTTACCAGCCTCACATTTATTGTAATTTCTTCCAGATAACTGACAGGAATTACGACAATCTTGCTTCTACAGATAATTTGTCGGCAAGTAATCACCCCAAGTTCAGTTCGAATGCACCTTTTGACTAAGAAAATGTGTGCAGTCAGAAGTGCGCTCTTATTAGTTTAGTAAATCACCGATTTCCTGGCCAATCATTTGCCATTGAAAACCAATATCGGGATGCTCTGAGCCGGGAATCATACGTGGGTCCATCCGAATGCGAATCCAAAGTGTTACCGTTAAAAATTAGCAGATGACTTTAATTGGGTACTCACGTGTGTACCGTTCTTTGAATATTCCTAAGCAGACATCACTCACGTATGTACACCGCGCAATTTTCAAACAACTTCTTATCTACCGAAGCTCTGCGCATAGTTTGGCTGCCTGGGTGGGTGGCCATCCTGAGTTCTACTACCTAGAGTGCATAACTTACGAGTTGAAGCAACATATTTGTAAACAACACTACGATATGACTACAATCACAAAAACATATTTCATGCCATAGAAAAAGTAGTGTGTGTCATCATATCAATGGGCACATTCTCTCACAGCGGTTATCAGCTTTCGAACGTCGTAGTTAACAACGATTATTAACCTCCAAGGACACCAGCTGCCTGCCTGGAGTGTGGCTGGGACTGAGCAAGTGTGCAAGTTTTCCGTAGAGTCGTTTTTGGTATGGAACGGGAGATACAAAGCAACGCTAGGTAGCAGCACCATTGCGTCATACAGACGGCCAGAATGGTGACTGAAATGTATTTTCTGCATGCGCGTGGCGGTAAATTAGCGAGTTTGTTTTCATTTTCAAAGGCTCGTGTGGATGTAATTCAGGACGTAGTTTACGTATAAAACACAACAAATACTGATGGATGTGAATTGTTTAATACGAAACATACATTAAGTTGTCTAAAATAGTCGACAATATTCATTACAGTGTGCACTTGAAGCGACATCGGACAAAGGCGCGTGGAGAGAAGTGTCAATAAATGATTTCGTTAAGGTGAAAATATAATTTACAAAAAAAACTGTAACCTTTCTGGTACACCATAAAATTTATTAAAATTTGTGTGCACTCAAAACTATTCTATCAGAAAACTTACATGTTTCGTGATAAAGCGAGCGCTTTTGAAGAGAATCTTGCCTAGAATAATGATTGTAAGATATAGTAACCTCAGGCATTAGCTTTTAAGTACAATACAATATGCAGAGTGTTTGGTAATTATAGGTACAAACGAAAGTGATGTGTCGAGGACGATAAAACAAGCAAATAATACTACTAAACATAGTTCCGGATACCAATGAATGATAATTTATTTGCGATACAATATATATTGATATATTTATCTTAGAACATGAATGCAAAAATGCACAATTTAAATGGACATTTTTGAGACAAATAAAATAAGTTTTTATTTTCGGACTATGAAGCCAGAAACGGGTAGATACTGGTGAAAGACGGCCGGGTGAAGGTAGGGCCGTCTCTGCACCGAGCTCGTCACCCGTCCAGCTCGAAGCTTGAACCAAATAAGGTGAGATGAAAGTGAAGTAGCGACGGAATGAGAAAGGCGCGAGAATTCGATAAATTCGGCCCTACCCAGAGATAAGATAAACGTACAGATGGAGCATAACGCCCGTCTTAGGACGAGGGGTCTGAGGCCCTGAGACGGAATGGGCAGAAGCCCATCTGCCATATTGGTACCAGAAATATATTGTTTGTTACCATAGCAACGTGTATAATGCTGTTGTGGTTTGGCCAACCATAACTTCATTTCTCAATACCCATACAGGGACAGCCGATTGCACTCCACCATATTGTTACGTGAATAAACAAAGAGGGCTTGGCCTCAGTATAGGCTGCTAATGCTCCATCAGTACTATTCTTCCATCTCACCGATTTTATACGGTGACGAAACAATTTTATTGGTGGAGAGTCTGTAGCAAAGTTCAGTGCACGTTTCTATCTCGGTTTCGCTTACATACGGTTAGTACATTTTGAAGTACGGCAGTCTGAAAAGGCCGTTTGTAGCGATGTTTCAGGGCTTAGAAATAGTGTTTTTAATGAGCGTGGTGTCTAAAAATTACATTCCGTTCTGGTTCGAAGTGTGTTTATTTATTGTACCTTGGTACAATGAACACATGTGTGTGGAATAATTTTATAAGAAATGTGTATCCCTATACACTACAACGCATTCGAAGTGCTTGGTAGGCGGCGCCCTTAAGCAGCGACCATACAAATTTACTAGTGAAATTTCTCTTAGAAAGTTCAACGCAGTGCTACCTTATATATGAGTTTCACGTAGGCTATACCCGATTAGTACATTTACAGATGCGGCAGCCTGAAAATACCCAATTTTAAAAATGTGTTGAACTGATTGGAACCCGTATTTTAATAAATATTTTGTCTAGACAATGACTTTCCGCATCATCTGAAGTAGGTTTAATTTTTATAAATTAGCACAATGTGCGTATGCAGATTTATTTCGCTACAAAATAGTACATCTTTCGAACACACTGCAATGCATTTAAAGTGTGAAACAGACAGTTGTTTTGTTAGCTGTACGGCGAAAGTCAAAAATGGGCAGTGAGATATGCGTCTGTCTCAACTAACTATATATAAAGTAATATAACAGACAGAAGTACAAGTACTTACAGTTGATACTTGTAAATAGGTACACACACACGGAGGGACGACACACATTTTTGCGCGGTCGCGACGTTTCGCCAGTATTAAACTGGCTTCCTCGGGCGGCGAGACATGACACACTGCAATCCAGCAGCAGTGTGTGCTCTGTTATCTGTAAGCCTACCGCCCGGAAGGCGAACTAAGCACTGCGGGAATTTCAAACATGGGGCAGTTATGTAGGTCTGGTTGTATTGGATTGCAATGAATTTTTTTTTTGGGGGCGGGGGGGTAGTGAGTTATCTGATATCGAGGCCTGGAGTTTGTTTTGATTTCGTGATACAGTATATTGGTGGGCCAGTTCCCAGCGTCTGAGCTCTGAACTATTGCAAGAAGATGGCAAGGATTTCACAATTTGCAGGAATCAAAGTCTTTGCTGTGGGAAACTGCATGAGCTGCAACAGGATTTTCTTGTGGGAAGATGTTGCGTCCAGCTAGGGCTTGCTTTGTGTCAGCTCTGTTGCCATTCATTCTCTGTCTTAGAGTGTTGGTGGTTAGGCCTATGTACTTTGCATCACAGTGTTTACATTGGAGCTGATATATCAGGTTTGTTGTAGCACAGTTGTAGCTACCTTGGATGGGATATGTGTGGTTTGTCAGTCTGCTGTTGAAATGGGTAGATGACTGATGAATGGTACAGGAACCACAGCGAGAACTATTACAGGGATAGGAGCCTCTGGGGTTAACTGTTTTGCTGGAGGTTGTAGTTGGTGGGAGTTTCGGACGGACTAGTTTGTTGCGGAGGTTGGGTGGTCGTTTGAAAACCAATCTTGGGAGGGGGGGGGGGCTTTGAAAACAAGTCTTGTGTCTGTGGTGGAGCAGCCAGGATTTTGTGTCCAGAGTTTAGTATGGCCTTGAGGTTATTTAAACCTTCATGGTAAGGAACAACCAAGGGGATGTCAGAATTGGTGGTTTTGATTTGTGTGTCTGTATTAGTGACTTCCCGTTGGATCTATTTGTGAACAATTAGTTTGGGGTATGAAAGCTCTGGCTATCTGGTCACATTGTTTATTTAGGTCATTCTCAGTGGAGCATATGCGTTTTGCCCTTGTGGCAAGACTTTAAGGTATTGACTTTTTCATATTGTAATGGTGGTAGCTTTCGAAGTGCAGATACTGTCAGTTGTTGGTAGGTTTTGTGTGGACAGAGGTGTTGATGGTACCATTGTGGAGTGTTAGTTCGACATCCAGGAATATGGCATGTGTTTTTGAGTATGACCATGTAAACTTGAGTGGACTGGTTGAGTTGAGGCTATTCAGGAAGTCAGTAAGGCAGTTTTCTGTGGAGGTCCAGATCATGAAAACATCATCTATGAATCTCATCCAGCAGTGAGGCTGGATTGGTTGGTGAGCGAGAAAGTTTTCTTCAAGCTTTCCCATGAAAATATTGGAATAGGAAGGGGCCATGCGGGTGCACGTTTCTGTGCCCTTGATCTGTAGAAAGTGGTTGTTGAGAAATCTGAAATTATTGTTGGTGAGGGTGAGTCTGGCCAGTTCGACAAGGAATGCAGTGGTAGGTTTGCTGTTCGAAGGTCTTCTGTTCAGGTAGTGTTCAATAGCTGACAGTCCAGAAGCATGGGGGATGTTGGTGTATAAAGCAGTGACATCTATGGTTACCATGTAGGCTTCTTGAGGGATGGTGCCAAGATTGGAGAGGCGTTCTAGAAAGTGGTCAGTGTCTTTGATGTGAGATGGTAGCTGCTATACCCAGGGCTGGAGGCGTGTCTACAAGGGCCGAGATACTCTCAGTAGGGCTGCCAATGCCCGACACAATGGGGCGTCCTGGAGGTAGTCTTTGGGGTTTGTGAATTTTAGGCAGAAGTTACAGTACAGGTGTGGAGGGAGTTTCTGGGGTGAGCAGTTTGATAGTCATCAGAGAGACCTTGGAGAGGGCCCTGTGATGAGAGAAACTGTTTGATCTGGTTAGAGAACTTGTTCATGGGGTCTTCTGAGAGGGGTTTGTAGGTAGGTCTGTCTAATAATTGGTTTTCTGCTTCCAGAATGTAGTCACATTTGTTCATGATCACTGTTGTGGTCCCTTTGTCGGCAGGCAGTATGACAATTTCCTTGTTGTTTTGGAGATCTTTGATGGTTTTTCTTTCGGAAGGGTTTATGTTGCTGTTGTCAGGGAGTGAGCTGGTGAAGTCAGGGTCTAAGATGTTTATGAGGATGAACGAGATAAACTGGTCGAGAGGATGTGTTGGTGGTAGTGGGGGAGGATCCCAGTTGGATGGGGGTGAGAACTTGTACAGGGCCGGGTATATGAAGCTTTTGTTGTGTGTGGGTGTGCGAATGTTGTCAAAGAAATATTTAAGCCGGATGTTGCGTATGAAACTCAGGACATCTTTTACTGTACTGAAGTGGTCAAATTTAGTGGATGGGGCAAACGAGAGGCCTTTCTCAAGAATACCATTTTCACCAGCAGTGAGGTTGTGAGTGGACAGGTTCAGAACATGAGATATGTGTATGTTTATAGTTCGTGAAACTAAAAATTGTTTTATAGTAAAATTAATTTTATTTAAACCTAAACTAATTTTATGGATAATGTTGGTATCGAATATCTCTTCGACCAAGTGCATATTTTTTCATTATAATTTTAAAAATGTTATTGTGATTGTTTTTGTATTAGTTTCATTTGCAGAACAAAATTACTCTAATACTACGAAGGTATTTTGCCCGAACCCTTATAACCGATGTTTACCGAATATAATATTATTAGTAGTATCAAAATATTCCTTTTTAACCAATTTGGTCAGGTTTATATCGAAGAAAAATATAACTTATGGATATAATTTTTTAGTTCAGTTCTTTGAGTAATTTACTTTTATTTTCTTTGCAATACTTAATTAGATTTGGCAAATTTAACAAGTGAGTTAAATTACTCAGTATAATTATACGTTCTTTATTCGCCAATTTTTATTTACGATACACCAAATGAAACTATTTGCATTTCAAAATGCGTTATTTAAAAACCATGTAGACTATCGGTGAAGTAAAAGTGGACTTATGCATACTAATATCAATTAGTCAATATTCATTTCAGTTTAGTTATAAATGTTTCACTATTTATATTATTGTTATTCACACACGCAATATAATATTTGACGTTTCGGTTTTGTCCCAATTTCTTCTCTTTGAAACTCAAGAGAATGGATATTGCATGGATTGCGAACATATCCCTGCCGTATTTTTGCTTTGTAAATAATATGTTAAGTCAGGGGGTAACTAGCAGCAACTTGTGCATAAGGAAAACAAAATCATGTGGCAATATCTCACCGCAACTCCAATAGACGAGTAAGAAATGACAAACCCACCATGAATTCGAATCTTCATCCAGTAAATTGGTTTGAACCCCGCTTGTGGCCAGCAAGTAATTAGGATCGCAGAGGCAGATCTCGAGCGAAAAGGGAGACGCTGCTCTCGACCTGAAATTCATCACTGGTGCGTAAATACAGGCACAAACAGCGGCCCCCGCCCCCTCACCTACACCTTGTGGCTAGAACCGCCACTGTCGTCCTACTAACACGGGATGTCCCAAAGGAAGGACGTGCGCGTGGGATAATTGAATTAGCCGTCGCTGGCCGCCGACTGCCGTATGCGAGTGGACAGGGATTGTATACAGGCACCACTGATATAACAAGGCAGATGGGACGATCTCTGCGACCACGCAAAGTGGCCTCTCTCTCTCTCTAAAAGCCCTTCTCACTCTTTTACTCTCAGTGCCCTCGCATTGCTGCTAGCATCTTCAGGTACATACTGCGTCAGTACACTCTAAAAATAGTTTGTAAATTTTCCACACGTGCGTATAGGAGCGCTAAGAAAGTAGGCATGGTAGAATTGTTTCCCAGACATCCATGGTAGCACTCCTAAACTTTTTTTATAAAACAGTCAAATGTATACTTAAGTCACCAGACTTGGATTTCAACAAATGTACAAGTTAGCATATCTACAAGGCGGAAGTATGTTAACTGTACCATACTGCATTTAGGTTGATTACTTCCTAAACATTTTAGGAAGTTTTTTTTTTACAGTGTAGAGCACGACTTTATCATCATCTGCTATCAAGGTGTTTGCTGTAATATGAGTCAAAAAGTTCGTTACTGCACCTACAAAGACGCTCCCCCCCCCCCCCCGTGGTCGGGAAGCCATTACGGTATAACAAAAAGTGACTGAAAAAATTTGCAATCGGCTACCAATAAAGTTATTTTTGCAGTAGAACCAAACGTCGAATCAAACTTCTCTATTTCTCTGCATTGCCGTCACCTACCTGAGATGCATGATTCACGAAAAGATCGTCAGTATATGAGAAATTTAGAATAACTTCAAGTAAAAAAAAAATCTTAAAACACAAAATTATTGGATGAAGTCCAGTTCACACCGAACAAAATTAGTAACAAAAGTGTTGGTAACAAGTTGTAGGCAACACAAATGTTAACCACCAAAGCTATTGTAGGCTACAAGTTGATAACAAATGTCCTATAAACATTTCAGAATGCACCAATGTCACAAATAATTGAAAGTAAAGAATGATCTATAACAACAATATTGATGGCAAAAATGCACACAAAAAATTCCTGACAATATTGCTAGTAACATTTGTTATTAACTTTCTTTGATTAATTCCGCCCAGATTGTGTCAGAGAAATTGTTTGTCAAAATTATTGGTGACAAAGTTATTATTAAGTTTTTTTTTAAATACATAACTTTTGCTGACAGCAACTATTATTCACAAAATAGTGACAAACATCACTAACATAATATTGGAAATAAATTGTTGGATAGTAAATGTTACCAACAATTACTACGCAGTTTAACAACATTGTGTTGATAACATTGTTAAATACACGTGTTATAAGCCGGTGTAAACGGATCTTAAAAAACTCATTTAATCACTTACGAAGTGTCAAAGTCCTCATCAGCTACGAATTATGCAATATTGTTTTGATTCCATATTGGTCACTTTTTGTGGTCCTCGGGGGCATGTAACTTACGTTCTTATTTACGTGTCTTTCCGAAGTGTGTCAGCATGTATGTAGCGCAGACATTCTGAGTCTGGTGCTTTTTGTACGACAGCTAACGACCTTGCATCACTGATAGCAAGTCACGAGAGGAATTTAGATAGCGTTGTCTAGCTACCTGCTGTCTAATGACGAATTCCGAAGCGAGAAAAAGAGAGACACGAAGAGTAGCTGCGTTTCTGAATGCAAATGTCCAGTTAGCCAATACAAAGTAGCTTTGTGAAACACGTGCCGTTTGGTTCCTCGTTAACTCACTTACATCTACCATTAGACTCCAGGTCAACTGTAATTGCAATTACAGTTTTTGGTTTATCGGGAGCCGCTGCTGTGTAGTGGTCTGAACACTTGCCTCCCATCACGTCTCGATTACCCTATTTTAGCACACGGGAAACGGGGCGGGCGTTGTGTCGCTTCATCCTCACTAGCGCTGAAAAACCCGATGTCAATTTTTTACGAGAATTTTGCCTCTCTGATTTCTCATCAGTACAGCCAGTGATTTTTACTAACAAAAATTTTGCAACAAATTACTTCGAAGCCTTACCTGCACATCTGCAGCTCTGCTTCATGGCCAGTGATTGATAGAGATGAAGGTTTATCGCGGGAAAACTTGACTGATTGCTAGGTTTCGACGTACGTTCAGCTTACCAGAAGATTACTGGATTTAGCTTGTACGTAGATCTGTTGCCCTATTTGACTGAGCCAATACGAATTCCGATATTGCAATATTTGTTGCCCGTTGTTGGTCTGCAGACAACTACGTTGTGTCAGACGTATATCAACAAATCAAACATGTCACAAGAAACTACAGTTTTTTCAAGGGTATGTTGGCACAAAACATGTTCGCGATATACCATCATCAGGGCCCGGTAGTTTTCGCGGAAAGGTTTTTGCCCCACTTTGTTTCAGTGCCTTACGTGCACACCTGCAGCTCAAATTCATGATTATTGGCAGAGTGTTTTTGTGCAGAATTGTTATTCATTTGACTGTACCAATCAGTACACGGACAACTGCCATACATCACGTCTGTGATTTTCGGGTTTAACCTCAAGACACTGGGTGTTACGGCATCCAATCACTGACCACATAGCAGAGATGCAGGTCTACACGTAATGCACTGAAACAAAGTGGTGCAAAAATCTTTTTGCGAAAACTACCTGGCCCTAACCATCATCTCTAGTGATTGTATGTTTGTAACTATCTGTGTCTCTATCCGTGAATCACAGACGTTTGGTGTTGCAATAGCCTTGTTCTAATTGGCGCAGCCAAATGAGCGACGCCTCTGAACCAACATAATAGTCTGACTATAACCTTGAAGCATAGCTGCATATGTGGACATATGGCATTGAAACTAATTGTTGCGAAATTCTTTTCAACAAAAATCTCTGACTCTGCTCATCATTAGAGATGATGGTATATAGCGAAAATATTTCGTACCAACACACCCTTCAAAACGATGTAGTTAACTGCAACACATATGAATGGGTGATATACGTCTGACACAACATATCTGTCTACAGACGAATAACAGGCATCAAATATTACAATAGCGGTATTCTTATTGGCTCAGTCAAATAGGGCAACAGTTCCACGTACACGCGAAAGCCAGCAATCTTCTGGTAAGCTGAACGTACGTTGATACCCAGCAAATAGTCAAGTTTTCCGACGATAAACCATCTCTACTCATCAGTCGAAGTTCTCAAGACACTACAGACGCTTTTACGGATGGTGATCGTAGTAGAACATGGTATAACTATCTCCTCGCGTTGGGAAGGACCCGGGTTCAATCCCCGGCTCCGGTCATCCTGATGTCGGTTTTCTAGGGTCTTCTGAAATCACTCCGCTGGGATGGCTCCTTAATACATGCCCTGGCCGACTCATTCCTCTTACCCCTCGTATGTACCACTACCACAGAATATTTAGGAATATATAAGTGAAATAGCCGCTAGGACGGCAAACTGTCACATACGCCAGAAAAATAACTTTACCGCCCATCAACATGGCGGTAACATACCGCCAATCACCGTAAGGCGGCTGCCCTGCTAGCTGGCATCCTGGCCAGTAGGAAACCTGTTGTAACCATACAGGAGCCAAGCAGACATGGGGTTGGCATCAACAATCTCGGGTAGTCAATAAGCGGCGAAGTTTGCCGTATCAAATGAGCCACCATGTCATCTCACATCTGTACTTTTTTTTACTCCGTGTCTTAATTAAGGTCTTGTACTGTTCGTGGGTACGTAAAAGTGACCACAAATAAATATATGTACAGTAAGTCCTCAATTTACGTTGGGATTATGTTCCTGAAAACACCCATACAAATTGAAACGACATAAATTGAGTCAGATCAGCTCTGCCCACAGCCTACAGTCAAACCTTTATGGAAAATAAGAATTTTAAGTATGTCGCGCAAGAATGGGTTACGATGTTATTTTGGATCTGCGGATACGTAAATTGAAAAATGGGTACTCAATCATTAGCGACGTTAATCCGAAACGGTGTAAAGCGGTACGAAGGAAATCGAACGAGGACTTGCTGTATTGTACTTGCCCAGAACAAGCACGGCTTTCGTCCTGGACTTGGCACGGGTTCTGCACTGCGAGATGCCACTAGATTAATCACCTGCAAACTAGATGAGAGTTTTCCTACGGCATCAGAGGAACGTTTAAAAATGCCTGACCGGTGGAAATATTGTACAGGCTGCAATGCACGCATAGTCCTCGTATATTTTTCCTCTTGATTGGGAATTGCTTCTCTGGTCGGAAAGGGGGGATGGCTCTAGGGGCCTCCACATTGGAAAAATACTTCGGCAAGGATTCCCAACGAGGGTCAGTGCTTAGTCCTCTCTTTGATGGAATCCTTTGCTTGATACCCTTTTCAGAAGGCCATAACAGGATTAGTGCAGGACAGGGCGATTGGCTATACGGATGACAGGTTACTGATGATTGAGGGAAATTCAGGCAAAGATCTGAGTGTAAATGGCGGTCACACAACTAAAACTTGGGAAATTTGACTTTATGATATCTTTCAAGACACCAATTATTATGGAGTAGTACACAGTGGAGTAGGCCAAGCTAGAAAATTATTTGGAAACTGTCAAATCTCGAATATAAAAACCCATGCGATACCTTAACATGAATAAAAATGCAGGTGATCGAAAGTAAACAAAATACATGTGTCTTCTTTTGCCTTCTGGTAATCTACCAGACCGATGGTGTCAGTGTTAAATATCATTAAGTTTTAATTATATTCAGTTATTAACAACAACTGTCACCATATAAACATGAAAACCAATAGTGATATTATATTTCATGGTATTTCTCCATGTTTTCAAAAACTGACTTGAAATTTTCAAATCTAGACTACGAAACACACCGTGAAACTTTTTTCCAGCTAGTAATGCTAGCTCAGAGAAAAAAAAATAAAAAATCGAAAATGTGTCTCCACAGAGATGTCATTTCCGAGATTTTCGCATGTTGGAAACGTGGCGAATGTTGTTTGCTGGCAGGTTTTCTCGGAGTACCCTCGTTTCCCTTGTCCTGGCATTCCGTTGCTGCTTCGTTCTCACCTCATATTCCCTCGTGCTGTCTTCGTGGTTAACAGGTGACCAAAACCTCACATAGTTTTATTACAGTGCTTCGTAGTTCTAATTATCTAGCCTGCACCACTTTGTTTCAGTGCCATGTGTATATTAGCAGCTTTATTTTGTAGCAGCGTGTCTTTTGTGTAGAAGCGTCACTTATTTGACTGCGCCAATCAACGAGGTTGCTGCGACACCTCATATCTGTCGTGATAAGTAGAACGCCAAGACGCTAGGAGTTGAAAACATCAAACCATAGACCATAAATAGAGACACTGGAAAATCGCGAAAATGTTTAAAATAGTCTCCAATAAACTGTATTATTTTAACGGTGACAAGTGTGAACAGTTATGGGTCAAATCACACCCGCTGTGTCCAAGCTGTGCAGTTATAACTGGGCCTGTTGTAGAGAGAAAAAATGCTACAAATAAACGATAACCAATATTGATACGAAACATTCAGTGTTATATATATCACGTTGGAGCCTAGCAAACAGTCAAGTATTCCCGCGATTTTCCAGTGTCTCTAACCATAAAGCAGAGCTGTATGCCTGTATGTAAGGCATTGAAACAGGTTTGTGCAGAAATTTTCTCGAGAAACAGCCAGTCTCTAGCAATGCCGAGGTTAGTCTAGAAGTTTTTTGACGCAGCAACCCGCGAACTTATTGCTGTGAGCTCTTGAACATTGAAACCTCAAGTAGACTCATTACCTTTGAAATACTCTTCAAACAATGTGACTTATATAATGTATGCCAGGAACTACATTACCAGAGAGTTTTATAAAGTGGTTTTGCAGTGTCTGCTGTCAGTCACATAACATCGCAGCACGCCCAATATATCTGTAACTGAGGCGACTTTACTTCTCATTCCAGCGTTTGCTCGCTTCTTTCTCTTACACTTATACGAGACTTCGGGATGCAATATGTTTGGCATTCATTCGCCCACGTATTTACTCTTCCAGGGAGCTGGCAACAGTGTAAGGGAAAAATAATGAAAAAGAAAACGGAGGAGAATCTGCTACTGGCAGACGTGGAAAGATTGGAGAGGAAGGATGGAGGAGGAAGACAGAATTGCATTATTTGTCCCGTCCGCCCCACTTGTTAGGGGCAATTCCCTGCTCCCGTCACCACCTCCAGAAAACAGGCGCGCGTCTGGCCAATTTTCGAAGGGCGCGCCGACAAATTCCTAGTCGATTTCCTCCCCTCCGTGAGAGGAAATTCGACCAAAAGCGGCCACTGCTGAGGGCGCTGATGAAATTCCATCTACGAGCTGAAGAAAACTTTTTTTTTATCCACGTCATCAACGTGAAGCTGGAAGGTGACGAGTAGAAAAAAAAAAGAGAAATAAGTTACCTCGTCGACCGTATTCTGAATCTGTTTCTTTTACTAGCCTCCCAATCACTCCCTCCTCTTCTGGATTCTATAAAGTAAGCGACTGAGGCAACGTCTGACAGACTTCTTGCAGGCTGACAAACGCTGTAAAAGCACTTATGAAAATTCACGAGGGCAGGGTAGGTCAGCAAATATTTCAAGTTATAGGTGCTTGAAATTTACCACAGGGAAGTTCACCCGTTTTATAAATTTCACTTGACGGCCTTTCGGTAAGCTCCTCACTTGCCCTTCTCGAGAAAAAGATAACAGCGGCTAGAAGAAGAAAGTCGCCACAACGAAGTGAAACTGGTGAAATTATTGAAGAAACTAACACGAAACTAATAGTCCATAAGCGTATTAAGACATTCTGGGAATACAATGGATCATCTGGAATGCAGTAGCGCCCGCGAATTTGAAGCAGACACGAAGAAAGTACAGTTGCAGTTACCAGTCTTCTAGTAGACACTACTGACATGAGCTGACAGTGTTGTATCTTGACGGTCGGTTGAGAGCGCAGATTTGTTTCTCCTCTTGTCTCATTGTGCAGTTTGTCGCCACGCCTACATATAACATCGCCATGGACATAATGACTATCGTCATTCCGTCCTTCAGGCGCAAGACATGAAGAATTCTCTTTTTCTTTTGGGCACATGCTGTAATTCAAACAATAGTAAGCTCATATCACTTCCGCAAATAGCTATTGAAATTTCGTGAATTTTTTGAGAAGATGGTAAATTTCAAACTCTTGTGCACGTTAACTACTTCCCCAGACAGCATGCAAGCTTGCGGCAAGTCTGCAATTGGCTTGATTCAGACTTGCCATTACAAGCTCTGTTTGGTAAGTTTGATTCAAGCTTGAGTCAAGCGTATTTTTACAGTTGTAACCTGCCTTGTACGAGGCAAGCTTGCTACGAGCTTGCAGCAACCTTGAATCAAGCTTTCCTGGCAAGCTTGCTGCAGACTTGTCGTGTGGAGACTAGTTAGCTTGATATGACAAGCTTTCTGCAAGCTTACAGACTTTTCATGGCAAGCTTGAGTCTAGCTTGAATCAAGCTTATTTTGCTATCAGGGTCGTGGTTGGGTTACTGTTATTGAAACTCTTCCTTGAGAACTCCCACCCAATAGCAGAGCTGCATGAAAACACTCACTGACTGCCGCGCTACCTTGTCACATGTACAACTGGTCACTCAGTGGAGCAGAAGCTAACGATCTAGTAGCTGAGGACAGAGTGTACACAAGCCAGTACATTCCAGGCGGCTAGTCATTGAATAGCTATCTGACACATCTAAGAAGCCAACGATAAACAAGCAGCTAAATGCAGTTCATGTCATGTGGTACCACTGTGTTAGCGGGCAGCCAATGGGCAGCTGCCTTTCTTGGATACTAGCTTAGGGTAAACTGGTCATATTTATTGATCGTGATAAACCACTTTGCGGGCTTCACAGTATTGGGAAGGCTCTGTACACGAGTTCACTAGGTTACCAACAGAGATCAGGCTTGTGTATCACTGGCTCAAGGTCGCTGGCTAGTTATCAGCCTGTGTTTCCAGCTTTCTCTATCCTGCTGCGTTATAAAGGTTAACTGGCCGTGGAAAAATTTCAATGCTCTCCTTCCTTTCCTGTCACCTCTCTCCGACATTCAAAATAAAATTATAAATGCCATTAAACAAGTTTTTGTAACTAAGTAACATTAAACAAACAATCCCGATTACAACGCAGTTTCAACCAACTTCCTACGACTATTCTAGCCAAATATACTTAATATTGTCAATAAAGAACACACATATTACTAGCCTACTTAAATACGTATAATTAACATTGTAACGGTAAACGACCGATTGCAGTGTCCCAGGAGTAGTGGTCGTAAATTGAATGATTGGTAGAAAACATAAAGCCAGGCATTTATTGCCAGTTAACATGTGTCCGGAAATTACGCCATGCAATGTTTTAGGGGCCAACATCAGTGCGCAAAATTGATTTCCGCACGCTGCCAGGCGCCAGCATATTGGCTAAGAGGATGAGCTAGTGCAGTCTACTGGAAATAGTGGTATTTCGGGTTGCAGATATCTAGGCGCATTAGTGTAATACATATCTCACAACCATATACGCCTTGATACCTGCAACCTGCAATGTCTTGGTTTCATCAGGCTTCTCTAGCTCAGCTTTGTTTAGGTGGGCTACACCCAGCTGAAACTTTTATAACATCTATAACAAAGCTTGAAATTCGCATTTTCTTGCCGGAAGTTTTTTTTATTTGTTGTTTACTAAATCCCTGTGGTATCTTTCATGTTCTTTTGTTTTGGTTTATGTATGTGTTGACTACAGCCAAACTAGGCTTGTTTTCTTATTATTTTTGGTTTGTTTTTTGTAAGTCTCATAACAAGATTTCTGGGACGACATAATATTGCAATGGGGTATGTCCAATAGTATAGTATAGTTTCATTGTTACAATCAAAGCGTTCAGGCGGCAGGTGTAACCACAACTTCCACACCTGGGCCCTACACCTTATTACACCACCTCGGCGAGGTAGAGTAATTTGGGTGTAGAAGTTGTGCAACATATTGTGGCGCTATTTTCGAAAGATTTTCGAATAGTTGGGTTTTGAAGATGCTGGCATTTCCAGTTTTGAATAAGGAAGGAGAAATTCTGATCGATAGTAAAAATTGTATCCAGTTTCATCCGGGAGGTATTAAAACAAAATTTTATGTTTATTACTAATTTTAGTAATGTATTTGTACCGTATGTATCACACGCCATTGACAATACAGATAACTATATTAACTTTAGAGTAGACATTCAGTTTCCAGTACATTGTCTGTTACGTAACATGTGAAATGGACACCTCCATGAGGTTACAAGACCAAATTAAATTTTATTAAATATCGTAACTCACCTGATTGCAAACGATTGTGCACATTTGCTGAAATTTGTCTAGAATATGAGGTTTTTCATCGGATTTATCACTTGCGTCCACCTTGGCCTTCATCCACATATCTCAAAGCATTTACGTTTACCGTCATGAAATGCAGAAAACCAACATAGTGCTTTCCCCTCAACTACACCAAGACGTTCTGGCGGACTTTCTGGACTATTGCATATTTGATGTCTGGCCATCGACACCTACTATACCCTACTACACATCTGGGCGTAGAGGTTGTAAAATATGTAGCCCGCCTAAACATAGCCTTCACCTTCTCAGCCACTAGAATGGTGCCTCAGAGCTGAATTAAATTTTTCACACTTATGTTTGTCCTTATACGGGCTTCGGGATAAAGTAACTACTTCTGAAACCCGTGTTTCTTTTGTCCATTAAGATGATTTGTACTTTCCTGCTAATTTTTAATGTAAACAAAGTACACTACGTGACAATCTAAGTTCACTGATTGTATCGTGCTCTAAAGGTTACATCTGACGTTTCAATCAAAATAAATTTTTACTCATTTTAGAAAATGTCTTCTAAATAACCCACGCTATCGCAAACCATATATACATCTTTGCATGGAACCATCTCTGGACACAAGTTAAATTGCAATAAATACGTGACTCTGCGTCATCTATCACTCATTCAATTTACGACCACTCATTTAGGAATACCGTGTATATAAGGATACTACATACATCTTAAATCAACATATCAGACTTGCAATAGGCAATGAAAATCCATCATATACTGTTACTTAATATGTGCAATACACATAAAACTGCATCTCTGTTATAATACAATGTTATGAGAACGAAAAAAAAGTAGAGGTCTATTTAAACGTTTCGGCTTCCATTCGAAAAAACTCAATATAGCACCACACAGCCAGTGAACACATCGAGATCTAGTCTCCGAAGTCATAGCATTTAAGGGCATGGGCTCGAGTTTCTCGGATTTCGTGAGAAATATTTTTTTAAAACCCATACGAGAACTGATATCGTAAAATTGCTTCATAACTTTGTTGCAAATTGGTTTTACTACGTAATGTAGTTTTTAGAGACAAACCGTATGAAGATTTTAGCTAATATTTCAGTTAAAAGTAAATTTCGTTATTTAACTAATTAGCTTCTATTTTGCTGTCTTCTGTCTCGACAAAATTAGGGCACGTAGTTAAAACCAGTCATGATAAAGGTACGGAGCAATTTTACGATATCGGTTCCCGTTTATGTTTTAAAAAATAACTATCGTCAAACATGAAGAAACTCGAGCCCATGCCCTCAAGGATTAAGGGGGCCGCCTACCAGCGCGTTAGAGACGTTGAAGCGACGGAGCTATAAGGCGACCTGGAAGCGCGTATCAAATGCCACATCGCCACGAGTCAAGTACTGAACTAGTGTGCAAGAACTCCGCCGATCCATTTTTACGGGAATTTAAGCGGAGAACATATAATTTTACCGGCGGAAAGTCAGAAGTAAAGTTCAGTTCACGTTTCTATCTTATTCATTCATTCGGTTGCTACACTTTTATGTAGATCAGTCGGAAAAGGGCGTTTTGAACTGTACTGGAGGGCTTAGAAACAGTGCTTTTAATAAGCATGGTCTCTTAACAATGACCCGTTCTTGTCCGTAGTGTTTTCTCTTCTTACATTGACACGGTGGGCGTTTGTGGAATAGTTTTGTAAGAAGACGTAGTTTCTTGTACATTACAAAGCATTCGAAGCTTGTGATAGATCACCCCCTTAAGAGTGTTCAAGTGTGATAAAACCATAATTTTATATTTTTATGAAATATTGTTAATTTTGTAGACGATACTTTTGAGTACATTTTACTCTTACGAAACAATTTTAGCTCTCATAGTTTTCTCATAACGGGGTGTCAAAGTCAAAATTTGCTTGTTACGTTGCCATGCAAATAGAGAAAACTAATTGACCTATTTAAACAAAATAATTCACTGTGACCTTACGTCCCATGAGCTATGCAATAAAACATTGAAGAAACCACAACTGAATATTTCGAATTTAAAAAAATCGCAAAAAATACAGGAAAAGTTACAAATTCAGACATTTTTTTAAAATACAAAAACAGTTCGCGGGATTATTTTTTTTTTAATTACGTAGCCCATAGTATGTTATTTCACGTACATAAGTAAATTGGTTTTCACTATTTGCATGGCAGCAGAACACGTAACTTTTGACTTTGACGTACCGTTGTGAGAAAAATACGCCAGCTAAAATTGTTTCGTAAGAGGAAACTGCACTCACAAGTATAGTCTACAAAACTAACAATATTTCATATAAATTTAAAATTATCACTTTAATCGCACTTGAACACCCTTAAGGCGGCTCCCTTTATAGACTGCGTTTGTGGTGTGAGGCAGAAAATCGATAAAACGCCAAGGTTGCCGCCGGCCGGTAGATGTAACGCAGTTTCCCCTGACTGGATTTGATCTTTGAAAGAACTTTGCAATGGGAGTGCATGACTGGATTTATTTGCTTGGACATACTCCATTTCACCTCTACGTACAAGCCGTTCAACGGGCGAGCAGAGTTTTGCTGGTATTCACTTTCCTATGGGCAGAGACGGGAAAAATTCGCGGTTTCAGTGACACCTTTGCTAGCTTTCAAGATTATCAGTGTACTCAAGCAGACAACTGCTGTTCATTAGCTGCTCACTGGCACAGCTATGCATTTAGTTACATTGGTATTAATGGCTCCTCAACTTCAAGGTGGTGTCAAATAAGTCAACGGTAAATTGTGAATGTAGCACGAACTTACAGTTGATGGAATTCTAGCTTTTGCCTGAAAGAAAACACGATTTTTTAATGTGTCTATGGGACTTTAAACGGTGACTATGTCGTTTTATCTGCGGAAAGTGTAGTTGAAAGTCTGGTGCGTGCTTATATTTGTGCATTTGGTTGGTATATTCTAAGATACAGTGGTCTGAGAAAGTCGTTTTCAGCCGTTTCAGAAATCATATCTAAAATACCGAATTTTTAAACCTATTGTGTCATAGATTGGAGTGTGTGTTCTTTTCGTAAGCGAACCATTTTATCGTGTATCAAGTAGTTTCGTCAAAAAATGAATACACTTTAGTAGCTACAACGCTTTTCAGGCGCATTTAGGGAGCCCCCTTAAGGCGTCTCGAGAGCTTCACATTGAAGAGAGAAAGGGTCTTGGTAGGATACAGAAGTTGTCGGGCTACTAGAACATGAAGGAAGACGAAGCGCTCGTGTTTCGTATTTTTTCCTCCCTTCCTTGGTAAACTCTGGCAGGAAACTTGGGGAGGTCTAGTTAGCCGCGACTTCCCCGGAGAATACACTCCTCGATGGTTACCCAAGCCGACCTCGCCTCAGAGATATCTAGGAGGGCGGGCGCCTGTTCTCCTGCCTATGGACTGGGGGCGAACAACTACTACTTCTTCCTAGAACTGCGTGGGGAACTTGACATTGCTACACAAATATTGCCAGGCTGTTTTCCTTAAAGAGAGGAATTTAAGGTGTAGATAGACGATACATTTTATTTATATATTTATATATAACTTCTGTTTTAAAATATTGCAATGTTGAAACATAGAAGGTATTTGTAATACATTTTGAAGATCATAATAGTGTTATATGTTTATCTTATATTGGACTTGCATTCATTCTTGATAATTAACCTATAATTCACATGCAATGATTCTGCATGACAATTTAATGAAAGATTTCATTATTATTTATGTCAAGCAGTTTATCAAGAATATATCCTATGTCTTGTCGAAGAGAACATTTTGACAATACAACTTGAATAAATGTTATGGCTCGAAAAATGACAATACAAGAAAATTATCTAACTGCCTCCGTTTTTAAAAGGTATAGAAAGGTAAGATGTCAAGAGAACGACTGGAATACTCAATTGTCGATCAAATCTTAACTACTCAATATAATTCAATGGGACATTTTATTGAACATATGTTATTAGTGGGCATCTATTTATATAGCACTAGGCTGTACGTATGCTTTGCTTTCGAGAAAAAAATTAAAATTAGTTTTTAGGATATTAAGGGATCGAAAGCACAAAATACACTATACGTTTATAATATTTAGTATACAAATATCCAGGTCTCTATAATAACTGGATTTCAAAAATACTCTCGCTTTGAATTGAAAATAATTTTAACATGCTTAAACCTCTGTGCGAGAGGTTTTCTGACTAATATTATTTTCAAATAAAAAAAGTAAGGAATTGAAAATCACCTAAAATTGTAAAAGACACTAAGACTGATTCTTAGAACATAACAAAACTTTTCTAACGCTGGCTACGAAAAGGAAGGAAACGAAAACGAGAGTTTGTCGCCGAGATGTTTTCTTTCCCGCGTGAAATTCATTCCGTTATGTCTTCAAAACAAACTCGGCATTAAATTACACTCACGTCACAATAGCTGCTTCTTACGCGTTTTCTTTCTGAAGCGCATTTTCTTTGGGTGCTGGCTACCGCCGCCGTGTGGGTAGGAAAGTATTACTGCGCATCTCTTCAGTTCGGTAATCTACCGGCGAGGTTCCCTAAGAAGATTACCAGGCTCTGCGAACTGAGAAAGAAAACTCGCAAAGTGAAAGTGACAAAAAAATATATATACATCCGAACGGCTGCGGGGAAGAGCAAAGAAAAATAAATACGGGAGAAACGCTTAAACTACGTTTAATTGCAAGTCAGATCTGAAGACACTTTGGCAGTCCAAAGACTTTCTTTTCCTCATTTGCGTGAATGAAAGGGGATTTAGAGGAATTCAAATGATGAGGCGAACGAAGGTCTTCTCAAAGAAACTGTAATATAAAAGCTGGAGTTCATGAGCTTCTTAATGGGTTTTGTTCGTGTTTGTTAACGCAAAAAAACCACGAAGAAAATTAGAATATAAGAATTACGAGAATAATAAAATAGTGGTACTTAAATTTTGTGCATTTTCTTTAAGAAACATCACCTAAAAAAAACTCACAATTCTTACAAACGAATTCTTTTCAGTGAAATTTTTATTACGACGGATAAGCTGGTTAAATGTGATTCAGACATTAGATCATATTAATAGTGAATTATTTTTGTTTAGAATTTTGAAATGTTCAAGTTCTGTTCACGTAATTTAATTTGTTTAAAGCCAAACGCGAAATTAACCATCTGTTATAAGTTTTCTTCCACTTTATCTGAAAATTAACATCGTAACGACAGCAAAATACTCACTTCTCATTTTATATTAATACTACTCATAAAAATCAATAACGTAGATGCTGCGTTTTCTAGGCATCCCTATGTGTTAAAACTGCCAGTAATGTATTTCACACGTAAAAGGTTCATTTGTGAAGCAAGTGTGCTGCTTGACATTTCTAAGTTATAAATAATTATTTTATTTATTTTTAATAACATCAGCAATATATCCACCAGAATAACGAAGTTATTCAGTAAAGACTTACACTAGGTTTGTAAAAACTCAACGATGTAAGAACACAAGACTCAAGAAATTGAACACACGCAATCCATACATGCCTGTCCATAGAAAAGCAATAACGCAAGACGTAAGACTGCAATGCTGGAGTTGGCCATCTCAACTTATTGCGTTTTGGTTTGCGTTTCTGCCTTCTATACTGATAATACATGCGTTCTGAAAATGTTTAAAATGCACATTAGAACGTTTACACAAGGCTGTGATTTACCCTTTTGCCGCAGATTTTGTTTATATATGTAAACGAATATGTTTCGTTTCATTTTGGTCACCAAGGCCGTTCACAAATATGTCAAAATACTTTTGGAACAGACAATTTCAGAGAGAAATAATTATCTCTGGTAATAAAATGTGAGACTGTTAAGTTGGCAATGGTTTAAGTCTTGCGAAGTGTATTAACGAACAATATTTTCCTGCGTACGCGTAATTTCGTTCTTGCGTTGTTGCATATTTTATAAACCTGGTCTTAGGAACTCTCGGCAAACTTAATCACGTCCTCAAATCACACTACAATACTTTTGCGAAATATAGGCTATTAGTAGAGACACTGGAAAATCGCGAAAATATTTAACATAGTCTCCAATAAACTGTAGTATCACAATCGTGACACGTGCGAACAGTTTTATGGCAAACCACGTACGTTCTGTGTTACAACTGTACAGTTATAATTTGGTCTGTTGAAGAGGGACACGGTGCTTCATATAAACAATAGCCAATACAGGTGCAAAACCTTCAGTGTTATACATAGTATGTTGGAGTCTAGCAAACAATCAACTTTTCCCGCGATTTACCAGTGTCTCTAGCTATTAGCTATTCACCATAAAGTAAAATTTTTTTCATTTCAGACAATTTTTATAGTTACACAACATTTTTAATATATAAACATAGCACTGTAAATAATAAACACGGTTCACTGTAATACAAATTTAACGTCTGTGGCCACATTGAAATACATGTTTATTATTATTTTTGACTCTTTAAGGCCTTGTTACGGAGTTTTGCAGTGATATCGAAAATATTTTTTATTGCTACCTAATACTCATATCAAAATTTCGCATATGTTATAATTTGTAGCTTTTTGTAGAATTATACTGAACGGTTTTTTAGATTTAATTACCCAAAGTACCACGTTTTTCGTCAAAATAAGCAAAAATGAAGGAAATTATTTTTTTTGCTGGCGAATGGTACATTATTAAAAAAAAACGCGTCCACAGTATTGTGCATCGTGTGATTGCACATTGACTCAATTTTTTCAAAACTTTTGGTTAAACAATATTTGAATTATTGGCACCAGTCTGAAAAAGACTCGGGAACAAGCCCTTAAAAGCCTTTAATTTACTGTGAATAGCCAGCCAGTGGACATCATGATCATGGAACGGCCAAAACGGATCCATATTAAAATACGGCCCAGTAGTTTACAGTAAACGATGAATGCCGTTAACAATACAAAATAATTTACGACAGATTTTAAGTGCAAGCTCGTCTTTTTTTAAGCACGTTAGCAAACATAGTATGTGTTTGAGAACTTTGTGATCTTAAATTTAACAGATGCAGCCAATGCGAGAAAAAAAAACGTTTTTCAATCCCCCGCGAGTGAGTGAGAGATTTTGGTCAGCGCTTAACTTAGATGTCTGTAGCGTTGACGAGTGGGGGCGTCGCCACGGTGTGTGTTGGTTTGGGGAGGGGGGTTGTTTATCCCCGCGAAGTCCGTCGACCAATCGACCAACGGCTTCTTCCGGCACGATTTCCTCATGCGAAAATTCGGGGACCTACCCCTCCGGATATATAACCTGGATTGCCTTGGTGGGAGGCGAATTATCTGACAGTTCGGCCACCGCGGCTCTCAAACCCCTGACGAAAAAGGAGTTGTGTTATGATTTTAATTACTATGTCTGTCTGTGGCTTCGTAGCTCCCAAACGGACGGACCGATTTCAATGATTTTTTTTCCATTCAAAACTAGTTTCATCATGCCGATTCTTAGCTGTATTTGATGAAAATCTGTCCAGCTGTTCATAAGTTACGTGCTGTTTTCCGAAGTGATGTGAGAATGTGATAGACATAAAATGGAATGTTTTGTATTTAGGAGCACGTGCCCAGAATTGCGCCGTGCAGGGGGTAAACGTGGGCGAACATTTGAAATCCGCGCCAATCATGACGCTGACCTAGTGGCTGAGAGTACGAGAGATATCTGCGCCCAGCCTTTCGTCTTTCCGCCCCTGAACGTGGTACTTCATCCATTTCTCACTCTGAAATTCTAAGCGATACAGAAACATATATATGGCTGATAGAGCATGACACATGTTCTATGGCGAGGCGTGTGTGGCCTTGAAATGGAAAAAGGGGGACACCATCAGCAATATTAATACGTGAAAGGTTTTTGGTTAACATAGCAACGTGTATAATTTGGTTGTAATTTGTCCAACCATAACCTCATCTCTCGATACACCTACAGAATCAGCTAATTATACTTCACCATATTGTTACGTTAGTAAACAAAGTCTGTTTGACCTCAGTATAAGTAAGGTGAAAATAATTTCATTTAATTTTAAAGTGAAAAACAAACGAATTTCAGCTTTTTTAAATTGTCAACTTCATAAAACTTCAAATTCACTAAAGCTCCGTGAGAGGTCAGTTTATATCTCTTATCAACACCAGCGCACAAGCGGCAGAAATTGTCCCTGAGCCAAACTTTAAACATTGATATTTCCAACGAGTAGAAGAATTAACCTTAGTATAGGCTTGTAATGCTCCATTATGCATTGTCTACAATCTCTGTGAAATTCACACATTCCTCGTTAACTAACTAGGGCGGTGATTTAGTGTGTATGTAACATCTACAATTGCATGAGGAATTTTGATTTGTCGAGTTTAGCGTCTTTGTTGTTGGCTCAAAAATTATCTGTTTTACTACCTCGATGAAAAAGGAAATCGCTAGAGCCCACGATTTTTGGTGAAAATAATTCTGCAACAGTTTGTTTCAGTGCCTTACGTGCACACCTGCAGGTCAGCTTCTTGATTATTGGCAGAATGTATAGGCACACAGGCGTGGCTCGTTTGACTGTGCCAACAGGAACAACGGTACTGCGACACCACACGTCTGTAATTTGCGGATAGAACCCGAGACGCTGAGAATTTAAAACAGCCAATCACTGGCCACGAAGCAGAGCTGTATATGTGCACATAAGGCACTGAAACAAATTGTTGCAGAATTCTTTTCACCAAAAATCGTGGGCTCTAGAAATCGCGCGTACACTCCTACCAGCGCGTTATAGGTTCAGAAGCGACGGAGTTGTAAGGGCAATCTTGAAACGCCTCAACGAGCCAAGCGCTGAATTAGCGGGGAAGATTCCCGCCGATACATTTTTACTGCGGGAATTCAAGCGGCAACAATAAAATTTTATTGGTGGAAAGTCTGTAGTCAAGTTCAGTGCACGGCTCTATATGAGTTTCACATACATTCCGTTAGTACGTTTTGAAGTACGGCCGTCTGAAATGACCGCTTTTAACTATGTCAGTGGCTTAGAAACTTGTTCGAAGTGTGTTTTCTTTTTATACGTACATTGACATAATGGGCATATGTGGGATAGCTTCGTAAATAAAAACGTAATTAGGAACACACTGCAATGCATTTGAAGCGCCCTTAAGCATTTGGATCAGAGTGCAGTGGCGGCTCGTGGGTTGTTGCCAGGTAGGGTGGCAGTTGCCAAGAGCTGTACAGGGTTGTGCACTGGTTGACTTTACAGCCACTGACACGCTGATGTGCAGGTGCTCCTTACTACTGAGTGGTCACAACACATCTAGTAGCCGGCAAATATTCCATGGTCGTTGGTCTACGGCGCGATCATCAAGAGTGTACAGTTCCGACTATCTGCAGCCCCACCTGGCAACAACCCACGAGACGCCACTGTCCGAGTGGTCTTTCTACAATTTCTGCACGTCCTGTTCGATTCACACCTAAAGACAAGTATTCACGAGAGAAAGAGAGAGAGAGAGAGAGAGAAAATGAGAGTGAGGGATACTGAAGTAATTTGGCCTCCTGCTCACTTAGCAACGAAAACCTGCCTTCTGATAAAGTACATTCACTGGTGAACCATTTCTCTGGTTGTATTATATAAGATTTTGTAATAAAAAGTGATTTTATAGACTTGAAGAAAGTTTGTCAAATCGTCCGCCTTTCACCGCTGCGCTCCAGTTTCGGTTAGCGGCGAGGACGATTACGATTTTTCACATGTGGTAAACGTGGCGGGCCAACCTGATTTTATAGAAGCACTCCTGCCCGCTTCCCCCTCCCTAGCATTATGTCGCTTATTATTTGTAGGGATTAGTTTAATGTCATCCTGCGGAGAACGTCAGACGCTTAGAGGGGGTTTGTAATAGAAAAATCATAGACTAAATTGTTGAGAACTATGCAGTAAGTGTTTCACGCGCAGAAGGAAACACATGTTAAGCGTGTTCAAGTGCGATAAATTCGTAATTTTATATTCATACGAAATAGTGTTAGTTTCGTAGACACTATATGTGAGTACATTTTACTCTTATGAAACAATTTTTGCTGGCGTAATTTTATCATAACGGTACGTCAAAGTCAAAATTTGCATGTTCTGCTGCATGCAAATAGGGAAAACCAATGGAATAACGTACGTGAAATAATTCACAGGCAAATAACATAAATAACATACTATGGGCTACGTAACAAAACATTTGAAAAACTCCCGCGAACTGTTTTGTATTTTAATAAAATTGTTGAATCTGCACCTTTTTTTCTGCACTTTAGAGATTTTTTAAAAATTCGAAATATAAAATTACAGGTTTTAATTGTTTTATTGCACAGCTCATGGGAGTAAGTTCACAGTGAATTATTTTGTTTAAGTAGGTCAGTTGGTTTTCACTATTTGTATGGCAGTGTAACAATCAAAATTTGACTTTGACGCCCCGTTATGAGAAAACTATGAGAGCTAAAATTGTTTCGTAAGAGTTAAATGAAAGCACAAGTATCGTCTACAACACTAACAATATTTTATAGAAATATAACATTTTGAATTTATCGCATTTGCACATCCTCAAGGCGTATGGAAAGGTACGATGTCGAGCGGACAACTGGAATATTCAATCCTCAATAAACTCTGAACTACTCGTCAAAATTCGATTAGGTTTTTTTTGCCGGGTAGTTATTTTATCAGCGGACGTTTATTTTTATAGAACTATGCGGTAGTATGCTTTACTTTCGAGCAAAAAATTTAAAAATATTATTTTTTTGTGTGATATTATGTAGTTATCCGTAGTAACAGAATTAAAAATAACACACGCGTTTTCATTTGAAAATAATTTTAACATACGTAAAACTCGCGCGCAGAAATTTTCGGGTAGTAAAATAATTTTCAAATCAAAACGCGAGTATTTTTCAAATTAAGTTAGAGACCTATATATTATCATATTAAAAATTAAAAAAAAAAAAAATACAGTTTTCGTTTTTGTAGATTTTGTGGTTTCAATCCCTTATTTTTTCTAAAAAAAAAAAAAAAGTTTTAATTTTTTACTCGAAAGTAAAACATAGTATTGCATAGTGCTATACAAATAAACGTTTGCTGATAAAATATCTACTCGGCAAAAAATCTCATCAAATGTTGATGAGTGGTTCAGAGTTTATTGAGGAATGAGTATTCCAGTCGTCCGCTCGACATCGTACCTTTCCATATCTATTAAGCATTCGATAAAACCGTTAAGTCATAATTAGCGTCAATGGAAAGAAGCGACAAAACCGCCATCTGAAGGTGGTGATAGTAACTACAGATTTGAAGGTAAATTATTGTTTGACAGTTTTTTTTTTTTTTTTTGCAAAATATCGTGTTCAGTATGTATATTCATACACGGATATGTGAAAGTGGTTCAAGAACCGATAGAAAGAGGCACGATTATTTCGCATACTGATTCTAGGACAGGTTGAACGTCAATGATGTACACTTCACCGTCATTACTGTGATGGAATGACAGTTGTTCTGATACATATTTGACGACTGCAAACCAGTAATAAATAAATCGTTCCGAACACACGTGGTACCTGCTTCCACGGTTATAAGCCAATGAATATTAGACTGTAGCCAGCGTGTGTAAAGGACTGAGAAGTTTAAGCTGCTACCAGATGAATACGCGAGATAATCGTGCCTCTACTGATAGAGACCTGCAAAATCCTCGTTATTATGACAGGCAGGAATTCACTGGCCTATCTATACTCACCAATACACACTCCTTGACGTTATTAGCTCCGAGTAGAGGCCGGAAAATTTCACGGTTTCAATGACCCGCATGCTAGGATCCATTGTCCTATACCGTAGAGACATGAACTTTTCGCGAAAAGAATTTTGCCCCACTTTGTTCCAGTGCCTTATGTGCACGTCTGCAGTTCTGCTTCATAGATATTGGCAGCGTGCCTTTGAACTGTGACGTTTCTCATTTGACTGTACCAATCACAATAAGGTTACTGTAACACCACACGTCTGTGATTTGCGTGTAAAACCCCACGACACA
>PNEQ01068160.1:0-13890 GCA_003012365.1 Medauroidea extradentata | reverse complement strand
GCTATACGTATTCAAGCCCTGTATATTCGTTCATTGTCTGTTGTTCCAGTGAGTAGCAGCTAGTGGACAAATGGTCGGGGCTTGAATATGTACAGGACAGCGCATTCTAACATGAAGGTAATTGAATCCGCGAAATAATTCCGGCCCCTAGCTCCGAGCCTTCATATCTTTGAGTACCCGCATTACAGGATACTCAGCATTTTACTGCTGGCCTTGTTTCAATGGTTTCAGGCGTACCACACTAACTGCCGGCAAACAACAGGCGTCATACGAGCACATAGTAGCTTGGAGTCCATCCTGCTGTCAGATAAGAACGTGAATCTTGCAGGTCTCTACAGCTTCGTTAACAGTTTTCACCGTTGGTGCTGTTCCTCTGCGTCGTAGAAGGGTTATGCTTCGTCCTAATTGGCTGTTCACCCAGAACTTACACTTAAGATGTAAAATACAACTATTTCGTTTAACGCTTAAGGCTCGGTTTCAGTTGCCACATTGAATTTTATTACGTTTAGATTTTTTTGGAATTCTAATAAGAAAATGTCAAATATGCGATTATACCTCAAATTTTATTTACTTTTGGCTACAGTACTGACATTGCAATTTAGTTGTTAACTTATAATTACGCCGCAATGTGTGTGACAAAATTTTTTATGTTCATAATTTGCCCGACAAATTTCGATCTAACTATACATTATTAGATCTATTGCCATGCTTGCTCAAGATAAATAGAATTTACGGTACAGTCGCCGATTTAATATTTTTTTCTCAGAATTCCAAAAACGCGAAACCGAGCCTAAAGGAAATTCCACCTACTCAAACAACCTACAACGTTTTATTGAAAACCTTCGCATTGAACAATGCACCTTAAGATATTATGTATACGTCACAAGACTTAGGTTAATGCTTAAGTTTTGTATTGTAAACTCACCCTTATCAAGCTCCCGCTTTATAAGTCTGCCTGTAGGAGTGTGATTACCCTGCCCTAGGGTACAGTCAACCACCATTATGTATGTGCTTATTTAGTTGATATGTAGATATTTTACATCCGACGGATTATAGTATACCTTTGGTAGGAAGGTAGTGAAATATTTTAGAAGCGGTTTTTTGCCATTTTTGCCTTTTGTTACCGTAGCTGAAATGCTTACGTTAGACCGAAAATTGTTATTTTTAAAAGAAATATTTTTGCACCAATAATTTGAAGTGTAGGTTCTTTTTTTTATTTTTAATCATTCGAACATACGAGTTTAGTTAAATCACATGCATTAATATTTATGCACGTGACTGTCAGTTGTTTTAGTGTAGAGCTGTACTTGAAAATCCTGCATTATAAAAACTTTGAGAATGGTAGAAGTAGGTTAGGTTTGATTGACGGAGAAGCTTAAAGAGTTTTCCCCTGACGTTGGATCGTGTTCTCGGAGACGAGGGAACCAGCTCTCGCGGAGATACGCGATATTTTCGTCAAGGTTGCCTGGCACGGCTGCTGTCGTGGGACCGCCGCGGGAGTCGCTCAGGGACCCGGGACTGAGCCGGCGGAGGCGTACCTGCTGAGCCCCAGGGACAGGAAGTCGATATCCTGCAGCTCGCTACTATCGACAAGAGCACCGCGCCACACTGGTTCCGGGTCATCAACTGTCGAGAGATAGATCTCCTGCTTCAGAGTAGGTACACACGGTATCCTTGCGTGCGTAGTCTACCCAGTCTTGCCAGTGCTAAAGGAGTGAAAATCCCATGCTCCATAAGCAAAAGTACCATTTCAGCACAAAAAACCCCACAGCTGAAAAAAAGTAACATTGTCTCGAGGCAGCATCATTTTTAAATTGACCGTTATTTTATAGGCTACAACATACTGCATGGGTTATTTATTGGTAAGTTTCCAGCGCCTTGTGCTCCTAACTTTCGGTACGAACCCATATGGCAAGAAACACAGCCAAAAAATTAAAAAAAAAAAATTCTAAATAACTTACAAAAATACATACACATACAAACACACTTAAACATACTGTGAATACGCATTAGTGCTAAAAACACTTAACATATACTATTAAGCTCATAATAGCTTATTAAATAAGGTTGTGAATTAATTTCCCATTACTTAAATATTTAGACAGTAAAAAAATCCCTTTGTCCTGTAGTTAATTATTATATTTGAAAAGTTCCACGAAATGGGGCAAATCCCACGACCTGGCAACACTGCGCCTACCAGCATGTTGCCTGCGACACTGTACCCGCCGTACGGTTAGTTGATACTTTTAGAAACGAACTGTTGAAAAAAAAATACTAGAAATAATTTAGTTATTACCATACAACCATGTAAGCAAATGAAAAAGGAATACGGCGAGATGAATAAATACATTTATTTTTTATTGTTACGCGTCCGTGAGTATGAAAATTGTTCGTAATAATTATTTTATAAGTGAGTTAAACACGTATGTTATACGACAGTTGGAGGATGGTTTGGTTGGCATTGATGTCGTAGAAATAGTTCTTCTGTATATTACGAACAGTGGCTAAAATATGGAAAAATCGTTAAATGGAATATATACGTAATGTGTTCATTTTCAGGAAATGAAATAAAATGTATATTTACATTTAGCATATATTACAATATTTTATAGGTGACGTAGTTATTGGCGGCGGATGAACAATGTACGTCGGCTTGCAGTGCAGCCGTCAGCCTGGCAATATTATTGTTGATGTTTGGCGGAAGGATACATTGGTTGGTGTGAAAACAGATCCAAGCTAGAAGCAGGGCTTCCAGAAAGTATCATGTTACCGTACGGCGGGTATACACAACTTCTGTGCATCACTTTATTTTCAGTTCATTTCAAATAAAACATGTACAGTAATTTCTTGATGTATTTCTATATAGCTACTGTCTTTCTTCGGCCTCTTCTTATGGCTCCTTAGAAGTGAAGTGAAGTGATTTCAGCCAGCACTTAACATGTAACTTAGGTCTTGAGCGCTGTTGAGGAGTGACATTATGTGAGCACGGTGCAACGCCGGAATGAAGGAGCGGGGGAAACGAGAGATCCCAGAGGAAACTCGCCGACAAGCGGCATCACCCGGCACGATTCCCACATGCGAAAAATCGGGGACCGCCGCCAGGAATCGAACCCGGATCACCTTGATGGGAGGCGAGTGCTCTATCCACTGCGCCAACCACGGGCGCATGGCTCCTTAGAGACTAGGTTACATATAATTACTTTAATACCATGAAAAGCAAGTAATACTTCAACATGAAATAGAATTAACAGGAAAATCATATTAGATAACCCTGTTACACATGGAAAAATTATATGATTACGAATAAAACAATTAAGGAACAATCGCACCACTAGAATTCAGTGAATAATATTTAAGAACTTAATATCAATTAAAGTATAAGAAGCAAATTTATACTATGCAACTGAAAATACTATATACATATTTTCCCTTAACAGTTTTTCTACGTGCCCTTAAGGGTATTTCTGTCTTACCATATTGTTATAGTTACGCTATTGTGAGAGGATTCTAACAATTCAAGCAAAATGAGAGCTTTGAAGCTCCAACAATTCATAGTTACCTTGAAGTAATTAAATTAGGGCAAAACATTATTCGACAGTAAATTACATGAATACAAGACCAGGAGATATAATTAACATGAACGATACAGGAATTAGGATTACTAAAAGTGATAAGGATATACAGGATGTCCCGTGTGTGTGGCAAAAGAGCTAGTGATGTATACTTAGGTCGCAATTTGTCGAGCAAATTATGGATATAAAAAAATTGCCATACATATTGAGGCGTAATTATAAGTTAACAGCTGAATCACAAGGTCTGTACTGTAGCAAAATGTAAGTAGAATTTGATGTATAATCGTATATTTAACACTTTTCTTCTTAGAATTCCTAAAAGCGGAAAATAATAAAATTCAATATGGTGACTGAAACTGAGCCTCAAAGATAATCTAGAATCAAAGTCAAAGAGCACTTCGATATCTCGACTGGTTCAATAATTGAGGAGTAATGGAAAACAAGTTTCATTGTTTTTTCTATCAGCTTAGGGACAAAATTTAAAAAAAAAAAATGTTTAAATCGTTTAGAGACTTGTATACATGTTCTAGTGAAGTTAAATCACAACCATATTCCTCAGTGTTCTAACTACATATTACAGACGATTAATAAAAACACAATTAACTTATTTTAACTGCTAAGGAGACGAATTTAGAAAAATCCAGACATTGCCTTATATATATATACTTCCATGAGTGTCTCGTTAGATGAAAGTCACGACGATAACCGGTTGGGTACTAACTATGTCGCCAATATTACAGAAAATCATTTCACTTTTTTTACCCCCTTAGAAGTTGAGTTTCGAAAATTCCTTCTAATTGCTTGACTACATCCCGAGGGGAATCCACACCCAAAATTTCACGTTTGTTGGGTCAGCGGTTTAGTGTCAGTCAGTCAGTGTACACTTCTATGTACAGAGATTTGTTGACAACGGCTAGTTATGGCTTACGTTTTTTATGATTTTCTCGTTGTGTTACTCTGAGTTTTCAACTAGTATGCAATTTTCGCTCGCTCTGGCGTAGGTCTATATCCAGAATATTGGATAAATGCATCCTCATTGCAAAAATGTTCTTGCATACATACGCCCCCACAGTAAAATAAATAAATGAATGACGAGATTTTGGTCAGCACTTAACATCGAGGTCTTTAGCGCTGGCGAGGGTTCTCATGAGGCGAGTATGGAGTGGCGCCGGAATGAACGGGCGGAAGAATCGGGAGATCCCCGAGAAAACCCTCCTACCAGCGACATCTTGTAACCTCAAGTAACGTCTATAAAACTAACAACACTTAAAAATATAAAATAATGCAATTTTGCCACGTGAACAACCTTCAGATCACGTGTAGCAAACCACGAGGAGTGGGTCGGTAAGCAATACAGTACGATGGGAGACGGTTATAAGGCATCGTTGCCTCGTCAAAGTTCCGTACGCAGCAAATCGATAGGAAGAACTGAAGTTTTCAGACGTTAATATCGAGAGATACGGCATGGCGGATGAGAGACGGCTGAGCGAGGGTGAACGGGGAGTTTAAAGAACATTATGTTCAAGCGAGCAGTGAAAAGTGTGTGGCTGACACCTGAAAAGTTCCGCAGTTTCTGAACGTCTTACCGCTGGCTGGGGTGTTGGGGAGAAAGGACTAGAATAAAACGAGCAAACTGAGAAATGATAGCAAGCACTTGTCTCCTCTGCTTCGTAGAATGTTTTCTTTACCCCGTGTTGACGTGTGCAGCAGTGCTGGCAACACCCAGAACTTTCGTTTCGTAAATAATGACCGAATAAAACTGTGCACGACTGTCGTACGGTGCCATTGCTTGATTTACTGCCGCACAATTTGCTTTGAATAGCGTTCTCAAATTTCCCCAGTACGGAAAGTTCATAAATAAGCAGCCTGATGGTGAAGCAGTTATAATACGCCGATTGTTATATTTATTTTTAGCTTGCGTCACACTATTGTGCCCGGCCCTTCCATGCCCTACAACAGACATTTGCTCGTCCCCCAAATCGCACGCAAATTAGATCTGTAACACTGGGGTATTATTACATCTGTCGAAAGCGAAAGGAATGAGCTATGCTTGCCAGGATATAGTTTTCTATTTTACCTTAACGCACCTAGGCGCCACAGCTGTAAAAATGGTATTTTTTTTTTTTTTAGCCAATTCCACACTTTTTTTTTCTCTGGAAATATAATCGATAGGAAAAAAAGTAGGTCCTGGTGGGCGTGGATTATACTTTTCTACCATCCCTTAAAAAAAACTCGTATTCCTATATCAATTACTTACGAAGTTACACGTGAAGGCGCAAACAGTGATTTTACAGAAAATATTTGACTGGTGAATCCCCTTAACACTGTGAATGTTTCTGTTGGTTAAACAGCTTATCGACTCACCTTCAGGCCTATTCCACAAACGCGCAAGTATACAAGTGTTAATCCATTTTCATACAAGTTACAGGCGTTCCACAGAGAATCGTTACAATTGTAGGAAACCTAGAGCATGCGTATAAATTGGCAGTGTTGATGCTTATAGTACATTTCATAACGTAAAAAAAAACTGTTGGCTTTTGCGTTGTGGTTACTTTATATAAGCTGTTTATGATAATTATTGAGTGTTGAACATGTATTGAGAAAGTTTAGGCAAGCTGGCAAGTTTACGTCATGTACAGTACTTGAAAAGAAAAAAATAAACTTTTTGGAAATCTCAGACGAATAGACCAAACGAGACATATTGAGAGGACGGAAACATGTACATGGAAAGTCTTGTGTGGTACGTTTGATACCTGCAGGCAGGGATGTTACATACACAAGGGACATATTCTGGCAGAACATATAGAAGAACAGCATGCTAAGTGCTTGAGTAACGAAACTTTATTAAATTACTATTTCAAAATTGTTAATGTAAACAAATTTGGCAAATATTACGAACAGCTACTCATCGTGTACCGGTCAAACACTTGATTTTGAAGGCATAGTTTATTGATGGAAAATGTTTCTATAAGGTTACCTAACATTACTTAACCTAAAGAAAAATGGAAAAATTTATGGTGAAATAACCTAACCAACACTAAGCTAAATTAACCTAACATATTCATTACATTACCGAACTTTTCAAACCTGTTAAATTGTTCTTGTATTTTACAAGTTTGTGTTTCTCAATTGTACGTCTTTGCTTCAAAGCACACTTACAATTGTAGAAAACTAGTTGTAACGAGTTAAAATTCACTAGGATCTACAAGTGTTTACTTGTACTTCTGTGGAACACAATACCTGCCACTTTTCTACAACTTGTACCAAATTTCACATGTAACTTGTAAACAGTAGCTTTGAGGCCTGTAATTCTACTTCTTAGTTCTGCATTGTATGTTTATTTACAAAAGTAAGAAACAACATGCGACGCGGATCAAGCCCAAAAGCGAAGAACATTAAGAAATTTTCAGTGCTGTTTTGAAAACACCATAATTTATTTTGAACTAAGATACCTGTGCTGCGCCGTGAGCGTATGGTAGGTTAATGAATTATTTTTAAGTAGCAAATAATCGTAAAGCAAAACAACAGTCCCTGGCAAATGAACACAAAAAATAATGTCCACCAATAAAAACATAAAAGGGAACAGAAGGTGGCACATTAACAAACACACAAAAACTAGAGGAAGCTGTTGTAAACAAACTATAATAAAGTGGAAGCAATGCACGATTAAATAAATGCTGGGTTACCATACGCAACGGGCAAAGAAAAATAATTATTTAAATCATTAAATAGACTCACTCGCCATAGTAAACAATACACACCAAGGGATAATATTTTAAATGAGAACTCTGAAATTTGTGGTTGCTCAAAATTATTATTTAATATTTATTGTAATATTAAATATTTTTGTTTTCAAATAAAATTCACAAAAAAATTATTAACATCGATGAATAAGTCCATTAGTACTGCAATTGTACTGAAATTATTAAAAGCCCAAATCTTGCAGGCACAGTTAAATGAAAATAGTGAATTGATTATACAATTATTATTTTTCTTAAATTCACAATAAAATTATCAAAACAATAAATGCCCATTCTATAGGCTAAATAAATAACGTACGTCCGAATCAATGACGTAATAAGTTAATAAAAACAAAATTACATGCAAATTAGACGCATCCGTTAGGCCTTATAAAATTTGTAATTGTTATTAAATTCAAATTAATTATTAAAAACGTACAAATAGTACATAAAAAAGTTAAGTGTGACAGCTGTTAATTTATAGATTAAAATATACAAATTTAGTTGCTGCTTATCTGATCAAAGTCCCGCAGTAGAAGAGTACAGCACGCTGGGGTGGATTCATGTTTCCCAGTTACAGCGGCGAAACAAAGAAGACGAAAAGGCGAAGAAAATGCCCCAAAATAGGCCAGAAAGACTGAACGTCTGTAGTAGAGACTACATGTCAGCTCGTCAATAGTCCAGCTTGTGAATAAGCCTAGACGCGAAAAGAGCAAGACGTGGATAGGCCTGGTCGAGAATAGGCAGGGACGTGAATCGGCCTGGACGCGAATCGGCAAGGACGGGAACCCTCACTACACAGAAACTATCAAAAAATGAAAGAAGATGAAATTTAAATAGAGCATAAGACCTCTCGTAGGAAAATTACTCACCAGACGAGGGCGAAGAGAATCACTTGACGAAATTATAGATGAAACAACAACAAGGAAGATTTAAAAAAAAAAAAAAAAATGTAGCACTACAGTTTTTCTACTACGTCAAAATGTAAATTTTGCTACATTATTAAAGAAAAGATAAATTTATGGCAACTCAAGTGCCAAGATCTGCCAAAAAAGGCAGGAACACCAAACACACTCATCTTGACGATACGGTGGTTGACGGCAAAGTGTTAAGAAATGCAACAGAAGAAGCTGCAGAAACGTTGAACAAAAGAGCATCGAAAATGGTTGGCAACAGTACCAACATCGGCAAAGTGCGCATTGAAGCGCAGTAGCATGCGACAATCACGTGAACAGAATCGCTAAGTGCATCGAAATCACGCGGTGAAATACGGAAATCACGCACTGCAACGGCAGCAGCACGTGGCATGAAGACGGAGGTACGACAGAACGTCTGACAGAGGAATGTAAAGCTCAGCAGCTACTGTCTTGCAAAAAAAAAAAAAAAAAAAAAAAACTAGCGCGACTAGAGTCGGCTCGATATAGTGTAGTAAGAAGAATAGCTGTAATTGAAAGTGAACATTCTGAAATATCGTTAAAAAAATTAAATTTCTCAATACCACTTATTATTGTTAATTTAAATTAAACAAGTTAATAACAACGCAAAAAAAATTATTTGCCTGCATTTAAGAAATATAAATTTTAAAAAATTTCATATGTATATTATTTAAGCCGTGTCGCATTTGATACAGCACAGTGCCAAGCATAAATTTAACAAAACAAATCATAATTCACCTCAAATTTTAGTTAGAATTTCAGAAAGGAAAATATTTTAACCATGTTTTAAAGCAGGGGGAGTTTTATTTGTCACGTATCTGGTGAATGTATTACGAGTAAGGTGTAAAATAATAATAGTATATCCACATAAAAGTTTGAAACCTACAAATTGTGTGTTAACTTGAAGAAAAATTAACAATATTTTTATCTCCTCGCGTCTTCAATCCTCAATTAAAAAATAAGTGAATGTTTTGAAGAATTGTTGAATATATGTTATTCATGTATACAGTTACCTGGAACCGTGATATACTGTGTGTGGAGATGATTGTTTATCGCGAGAAAACTTGACTGTTACCTGGGTTACAAAACACGTTCAACTTACCAGCAAATTACTGGATTTAGCTTTTACCTGGAGGTGTTTCCTTCTTTGACTGATACAGTACAAATCCCGATATTGTAACATTTGATGCCTGCTATTGGTCTGCAGACAGCTACGTTGTGTCAGAACTGTATCACCTAATCATATATGCTGCAAGAAACTACAGCGTTTTCGAGGATATGTTGGTACAAAACATTTTCGCGATATACCATCATCTCTAACCATTATCTCTAACCATCATTAGAGACACTGGTAAATCGCGGGACAAGTTGATTGTCTGCTAGGCTCCAACATACTATGTATAGCACTGATGGTTTTGCACCTCTATTGGCTATAGCTAGGGACCCTGTTTTTTCGCGAAAAGAATTTTGCCCCAGTTTGTTTCAGTGACTTACGTGCACATCTGCAATTCTGCTTCATGGTTATTGGCAGCGTGTCTGTGTGAAGAGCCGTATCTCATTTGACTGAGCCAATTACAAGAACTGTCCTGCAATCTTACACGTCTGTGATTTGCCGGTAGAATCTCAAGGCTCGTGACAGTTAAAATATCCAATCTCTGAGCACGTAGCAGAACTACAGATGTGCTCGTAAGGCACCGAAACAAAGTGAGGCAAAATTCTTTTCGCGGAAAACAAGAGTCAAAAGCTATAGTTTATATGAAGTACCGTGGCCCTCTTCAACAGACCCAATTATAATTGTAAAGTTTTAACACAGAACGTGTGTGTTTTGCCAGAAAACTGTTCACACGTGTCACGACTGAGATACTACAGTTTATTGGAGACTATGTTGAATATTTTTGCGATTTTCCATTGTTTCTAACCATCATCTCTAGAGGTACGTCAATTTCGCGGATTTATCTGGCAGCAGCCTAGACTTGTCAGTCCTATACACCCACTGGCCACAATCGATTATCTATTGGCTTATAACCATACAAGCAGGTAGCAAGCGATAGCACTTCGCATTATTTCCTTATTTACTACTGGCTTGCAGTAGTCAAACACGTTTCGTAATAGCCGCCAGCAAGTCACAGACATGACAATGAAGTATACATAATTGGCGTTCAACCTGACCTGGAATGTATCTGCGAAATTTACGTACCTCTAATCATCTCTAACTTTGACATAGCTAGTAACGGTGCAAGGATTTTTTTTAAGTTGTCTTTCGACATTCAAACGCAGTTGCAACCTCACGCTAAACTCGATGTTTGCAATTGATTAACGCCACAAAGTCACCACAAACGCTCTGTTCCATTTCCAAAGCTACGCGTATTAACGCGTGCATAATGAATGAGCTGATAGAAACATGCGATTGTGCATCGAAATGCACCACGGCCCCGAGTTTGCGGTTTGAACACTTTCGCCTTTTGCAGTTCGTTACACTGGATGTTTGGGGCTTCCAATTTTCGCCGCCTGAAAACTGATACATCCATTGGTTTAGCTCAAGCGACCCGCTTCATCTGTTGCTCTGGTTTCCTATACAGAAAATAACGCACGAAAAATAATACCAATGTATCGTTTTATTTCAGTGTTGCACTTGTAATGAAAATTTATTTGAGATTGTAGAAGTTAAAAATCTCTCAAAGAAATTTTTGTTAAAGTAAGTGATGTTTACGTCTTGCCTACAGTGATGTTACTATAGACTATAACACACAACTTGTCAAAAAAAATTGGTAGAGGAATAGGCAATGACATTCGTGAAGAATGCATCCCAGCGTTCGTTTGTAGTGATTTTAAGAAACCGTGGTAAACTTAAATCAAGTTGGCCGGAGCAGCTAATCGAACAAGGGTCCCCCAAAATGCAAAATATATTTAGTTAAAACACCAGGAATGTACAGAGAAAACTCGCTGGCCAATGGCAACGATCCGTTGGGTTCGTTCACCACAGGCAGAAACAGGGCGCGATCAACCAGGAATTGAAACCGGGTGACAGACTAAATGGTAATACAGACGTAAACGTGAAATGACGTGGCGACTCATTTGATACCGGCAAACTTCACAGATTATTGTCTGCCCGAGGCTGTTGATACCAACCCCGTGTATGTTTAGCTCCTGCATGTTACTGTTGTGTTTCCTTTAGACCTGGCTGACGACTAGCAAGGTATTCGCCGTATGCTGATTGGCGGGAGGCGTTTCCGCCACGTTGCTGCTGGCCAGCGAAGACATTTTGATGGTAAGAATGAGTTTGCCGCCCTGCATGCTACTTCACTTCTGTATTCCTAAGTGTTCTGTGACCGGATCGTGGGTGGTTTTGGCAACTGCAGCAATGTTGCCGCTATACTCTATCCATTCTAAGGTTGCAGCTAATTCATCCAAGTGAATGTCAATAACATTTTTGCACAGCGTACTTTTAATTTGAAATATTGAACAATACAAAGTAACTATGCTACGGCACAATCACTAATGTGAGGAATCTAGATATAATTAAATTGCTTTGATTTATTTCATTAGCAATTTTTATTTCTGCTGCAACCTTAGAGTGGACAGAGTATAGAATCCCGTGGAGCACTGTTGCTTTACGATAGACTGATTTATTCTCTGAGGATTTCTAACACGCGTGCCAATATAGTTGGATTCTACGCAGCGCAAGTTTTCTTTATTTTATTCTTTTCTAACACTTTATGGACTGCACAAGTTTTCTGGAGATATAGACAGGATAAAATGTAGTCGCCTATATACACACTCTAGAGGTGCCATAACTATCGGTCTCCGTGTTAACTACTACACGTCGTCCTTATGGTCCACATCACATCTGTTGACTGGATTTTGCCATTACACAGTTCTTTCAAATATCATATTACATCTATTCCTTCACTGTACTGGACACCGTTCATTATTTGTCCCCTTCAAGTCAATGAAGTGCCTATTCGTCAGTGTTCCAATCATAGAACCCCAACTTAGACAACGTGGTTTTAAAAAATATCACGTAATTGCAGAAGTTACATGATTTTTACTTTCGTTTACAGTAAATTATGGTTTACACATTTGTGTAGTTTTTTTACACGATAATGGTGAACACAGGCAAGAAAATGACACTGTATTCTTAACAAGACTTTTTTTTCATGGACAAATGAACGTTCATTAAAGTTATCCTCGAGTGATATTATGGCACAATCCTCAAAGTGTTAGTAAAAATATTTTTTGGTCTCCTTTCTGAGGCCTTCGGGCCATGGGTGAGGAAGAGGCAAGGTCTTCTGGTAAGCATGTACGATTTAAGAACAATTACTTTTTATTTGTATGACTAAACACTCAAGAACGACTGGAGTGCGTGAAGACAGGAAACGGCAGAAGATCTTGGCAATAGCCAAAAGTCAGGTACTATCTCATATAATTAGTTTGAAATGATTTCAGGAAACAATGGATAACCGAAATCAGTTCTGCCGTGCCCGGGAATCGAATCAAGGGCCTCCCAAATGTGAACCCAGCGTGTTTACACTGCGTAACGTCGCTTGGTGGTCTTAGTCTCCTGGACAGACGAGGAACGTAGCTTCAGGATAACCCAGCTTAAACATTACATTTGGAAACTAAACAAATATGCAGGTTTCAGCAGCGAACGCATGCGGGGAACATATTAAATACCGCTTTGGCTGCAACGCAAGATTTGTACCTGCGTTGCACCTGATTGCGCTGCAGTGGAATTAAATACACACACACGTTAGTGCAGGGGGGTGACACAGGATAGGGCCTACGCAGCTCTTATTTTCTGTAAACGATTGCGTGTGTACCAATATACAAAATTACAAACATCACTGCACAATATTGTAATATATTAACAGAAATAAGATTTGTAGGCAGTTACCATACATTACAGTGTTAATGTCGGAATCTACACGAAATAAATCTTTTGTTTTGTTGTAAAAACTGTTTAAAGAATGTTGATGTATATTGAGAGTCTTGAAAATTTTTTGTAGTGGTACACCCGAAGATTTTCCGTTACTATTCTCCAAGGGGGGTGTATTCCCGGCTCCCGCGCTTTCCTTCGCTCTTTTCACTCCCTGCTGGTGACGTCACTTGGAGGAGACGAGCCACGGAGCGTTGTGTACAAGCTCGCGCGGCGAAAGTGTTTTAATACTAAACACATCAAAAATATAAAACTATTCAGTCTGTTGACTTCGAAATTTTTACAGTATATCTATGAAGTGTTCTGCCAATTGTACTGTATGTTAAAATTTGATATGTCCATTAGTTAATTTTTTAAAAAATTATTCAATAGTGTCATGTTCGCTACCGAGGAGAAGAAAATGCAGGGCAAAATATAGTGAGCGAGGAACTTTTTTAATTCTGGAAATAGATGGGTGATACCAGCGGTCGAAATAAACAGGAAACTCTATATTAAACTTTGGTACACTTTTTGAAGAATTCCGTGAATAGGTTTTATTTTTGTGCCAGGTAGAAGTTGAAGAATACTTCATCCGTGCCCAGGATAGATAGGCGAGCCGACCACAACATACTTTTTCTCGGTTTAGCTGCACAGAATTTATTATGTTAATTTTCATTACGTAATATGTATTTGTTATGACGTACACAAAAGATTTTGCAATGAAAATA
>PNEQ01068159.1:0-71797 GCA_003012365.1 Medauroidea extradentata | reverse complement strand
TCCGGTCATTTATAGTTGAAACTCTCATTCCCCTACTTTCTCAAAATGGTGGTGGGATCTTGGTTTGAACGAAAGTCTGTTGAACAAAACACGTGGCGCATCGGTGATTGGTGCTTAAGCGACCAGAAGCTTCTTCCAAATTCTGAAGGATCACCACAATGTTCCCTCCCTCTGCTGCCTCGCCATTTCCCCTCTCTACGGAGCGTCACAGCTCACTCCAACAGCACACGCGTCTATTTTCTACTGGCAGGGAACCAGGACGGACGTCGGAAAATGTGAAGGTGCGGTGCGGAGTTATTAAGGTTTAACGTAACATTTCAAGTCTGTTCACAAAACATCATGGGAATCCATGCCATCGCACACAACTACCAGGTAACCTCCATTAAACTATAGTTATGCACTAGGCGAAAGTATGTCCATGGAAATTTCCACTCGGGGAAAAAACTGCGTCGTAACCAGAGACGTTAACTGCCGCTGATGTCAAGTTGACACCGTCACAACATACATAGCACACCTTATGCGGTGCCCAAGACTTATCCTAATCACCAAGTTTAATTCCAAAGTATGAGAACTACACTTTTTTTAACGGGCTGTGTAATGTTTCTTTGATGTTTTTTAATTTACAAAATCTCCACAAATGTAACAAAAACTGTCGACACAGTTTTTACAACCCCGACTAGCCATTGTACTAAACACATGTGCTGAAAGATAGAAAAGTAAGGTTATGTTGACAGTGACAAAACAAACTAATGAAAACTAATGAACACTTAAGTTCTTGTGACCAATGCTACCACTGGCATGTGTATTTAAACCGAGTTCCCCATTAAAACCAATTTGTTCAATTTTACGGCAAATACCATTGAATTCATTAGAAATGTTATTTCTTTAAACCTTGATTGCCGAATAATGAACCAAATGTGTGTGATACCGTAAAGTGGGGTCACTTTGCACCACATGTTTATGTTGTAAATAAAGGTTTGCAGAATCCCTAATTGTTGAGAACTTCGCTGTTCATAGCTTTGACAAAAAAAAAAAAAAAAAAAAAAAACATTACTTTAGAATGAAGGGTATCCTAGAATGTTCATATGGCATTAAATTAGCCTGGTGGTGCAGAGTTACCCATGGAGGTCCCAAAATCGCTCCAGGCGATCGCTGGAATAGTTCCTTAACAAAGGCTGTGGTCAATGCCTCTCGAATTTTCTGCCGTTGTGTACATTTGTGTGTAAACATTTGTAATGACCTACAAGTCGTAAAGTCAACCTAAGTATAGAATAAAACTGTAAAAATCCTGATCAACAAATGGGAATATTTAAAAAAAATTACCTTTTACTCATTTCTTTACTAGTTGGAGACATAAAGTGTTCCAATCCTGAAATAATTTGTAGACTGTGGCGTCCGTTTTTGCTAGGTTTCATTTAGTGATCACTATATGATGTATCGGGTTTCCTTTGATTTAAATTTTAACCAATCATAAATAAAATATGTTGGACCCTTAACGGATCTGGTTAATCATTCAGAAGATCCTGACTGCATCGTAAACTGATTACCTATTGTGCAGGTCTGATTATATATTTTCTTCACGTGCAACACGCCCACAATCGTAAAAAAGGTGACAGACTCCTCACAGGAGTTTGTTTAGGAGAGTGTCTGCCGCCTTCCCAAAAGGTCAAAGTTGTTTTACGTTAAAAAGATTCTTTACGTTTTCATGAAATTTCACAATCGTATGCATGGAACTTAGCCCAGTGTGATGATTTTACGTTTAATGTACTGGGAAATTAATTTTAATGTAAGTTAAGGACCTCTCATCGTCGTGAAAGTGAATTTTTCCATACCAGCGCGGTAATTTTGTATTTGATGTAATGGTAAATTAACTTCATATACACGCTTGATAATGTTACCATACTTTTATACAGTGACAAGTTATATTTCCAACACAGATCACAGATGACAACTTAAAATCAGTTTTCAACTATATGACATCACAGATAAAAAAACGGTTTTTAGCACGTGACGATTCCAAATGTGCATTAAAATTAATTTTTAATGGACAGGATTCATCAATTAGGTAAACATTAAAAAATATAATGCGTTGTATAATATATATAATATATTCAGAATTAATGCTGTTTGACAACTACCTTCGTTATTTAAAATCGAGTTTATAATACCACCTTCCCCCACCTAGGTAAAACATTAATGTATATGCCCGTTGGTTCCGTGGGTAATTTTGGCGTTTTTAACGGTACTGGTTTACGCTTTTATACTCCGAATACTTAAATAAATATGTTAGAAACGGTACATTCATTAAAAAAAAACCTTCATTTACTTCTAAACTGTTAACCAATTGCCACAGTGTACATATACTGTGTTCCTAATAGACGCAGCAAACTATCTCAAACTATCGCACTCTTAACATAAAGATCAGACCCTACTGACATTCGTTTAGTGTTTTAACTCATGATTATCATATGCAGCACACAAATCTTACCAAATGGAAAAGCCATTCGTAAAAATTTCCAAGTTTCTGTGACGTGTTGCACACAACAGGTATTTGTTTCGGTAAAAATATTCTTCTACTTATATAAACAATACAATGATAGCTAAAAATGTCATGTTCTTGAAAGGGCAGACAAATCCCAGCTCTGTATTTTTTGTTTTGAAAGGATTTCTTTGTTCATTTTATTCGCATGTGCGTATTTACATACGAAAAGCAAGCGACTATATTACGTGATCTGCCGGGTTTAGGTTGTTTTGATCAGTTACTTGATCAGAACTGTTCGGTTACCAAGTTGTGTCTAAGAGACTGCAAGCAAGTCGGTTTCCGTGACATATTGGGCGTTTGTAAACTCTCCTCGGGTGAGAATTAAAAACTTTCAAGCTGGAATTGAATTATACCCAGGCAAACCCTATGACTTAATGTAACGTCCTGCGGCATTAAAAACATTCTTTCCACATACGGAAATCGCAAAGTTTTGTAATTACATATTTGACTGACCAAACTGAGAACCAAACAATGATGCAGGTAAAGTTACTTGTGCCACTACCAAAGGAGGATACTTTACATATATGTTATAGATTAACACTTGAATTAAAAATTTAAATAAACCGCGACATAGTATGTGCAGTGGTATCCACATATGTTCCAACCACTTTAGTAATGTCCCTCGGGCTGGATTCTTCCAGGGGGTAGAGTCGTTGAATGGGTCTTATCATCTTACCGGACGTCGTCGCATGCACCACCCGAATGTTGCCATCCTTTCCCAGGAACACCTTTGTCGTCTTAGCCATGGGCCAGTCCCTTATTTTTCTGCCATCTATGCTGGTAAGAACAACTTCATCCTCCTTGAGATCATGATAGTATCTTATTCCTCCGGGGTGTTGAACAAGTTGACCGAGGTATTCCGCCATGAACCTCTCTCTCTAAAGTGTAGGTAACGAAACCGCTTGTTTAAGCTAATCGCATCCACATGACGAGATATGCAAATCTCACTGTCTGTAAATCTGGTTCGAACATCGTTCGTGTCAAACGTACAAGATCTTCAGGATCTCCAGGGTGGCTCGACACATTAGTCGGAGGCCTAGAGGTTATTGCCGTCTCATAATTACACAACACACTTTAAAATCTCTTCATATCCCGGAGAAGATTTTCCTAGATTCCGTCTCAAAAGTTTCTCCGCCATCAGAACTATTCGTTCCTACCAGCTGCCCCACCAAGCACTTGTAGGTGGATTAAATTTCATCTGTATTATCTTGGCTGCTGCTTCAGATTAAGTCATTTTACAATCACGGTTTGTAAACAAATTGACTATTCAAATACAATTTGTTCCAGTGTCACTGTAGACAAACTAAGGCCTGCCACCGCGAGCAATATACCTGTGAAAACTGAGCAGAAAACAGTTTGAATTCAGAGGAGTAACCAATTCAAGATACTCAGCTCTATATATGGCATACCTAAACAGAACAACTCCGGCTTTACTTCCTTCCTGAAGAATCAGAGGTCGCGCAAGATCTACACCAATGCCTTCAAATGCTGAAGAATCTTTGTCACGGGTCTCAGGCAAAACAACCAGAGCCTCTTAACTTCTACATCTTGCATTTATGTTCATGCAATTATCATACACAAATAAAATTCGCAAGACACAAAAGAGTCCGTATACTTCACATAATGCTACAAATAGTGCCACGATTTTGCCGCGAAAAGATTTTCGCCCCACTTTGTTTGAGTGTCTCACGTGCACATCAGTAGCTCTGATTCATGGTTACTGGCAGCATGAATTTGTTCAGGCATGTTTCTCATTTGACAACGCCAACCAGAATACTATTATTGTGACTCCGGGCGTCTGCAATTTGTTAAGGCAAGTGAGATTAAAGTCTTTCAATCACAGAGGATGCAGCAGAGCTGCATTGAACCAAATTTTACGTAAATCTTTTCGCCCCAAAATCGTGGCTGTAGCTACAAAATGTTGTCAACATGTAACATTAATTCTGATTTAATAGGTTTTTACCATTAACCCTAGCGTGTTTAGTTTTGTTGGTCCTACACGGTGACGGACCTATTTGCATCTTCTTACACTTCGCAGAATCTTTTTCCAACAAGGGGAAAATTATTAATAAAAATCCACTAAAAACAAACGAAACGCAGCAAATATGACAAACAGTATTAATATCAGCTAAGCCTTAAGGGGAAAAAATCACAAGGAATAGAGAGAGAGAGAGAGTCGACTGGCGCTATACTATGGTGCGTAACAAAAAGAGCCTCAGTCACGGATTAAGGCCCTTTCAGTATTGAGTAGTGATAGTGATGCGATGGTTGACAGCTTTCCCGGCATAAGACAGAGTTCCTTTCATTGTATAACTTGCACATACACTTCAGAAACACGTCGGCCGTAGCTCGATTTTCATAAAAATATGACTAAGGCTGTATTAGAATGGACGGATTCATGTAAGGTCCAGGAGCCATAAATGCTATGGGCAGCTATATTTATACGTAACCTTAGTTATCATAACATTCGATGGCCGAACTACTAATTTTGTACAAAGCAGCCCAGCAATTAAAGTATCTTATTAGCCGCTGTAATGCACGCAGGCGGAATATTACTGAGCTATACGTAAATACGTTTCATACATTGGACAAGTAGTTTATATTATTTTGTCTCATGAAAAACATGTTTATTCGCATTATTTCTGTATCTTCGTTGTTTGTAAAAAGGACAGTCACGTAGGGAACCCAGTATCATATTACGTCACTTTTCACGAAACAAACATTCACTGGTTTAACGTAAAATAAACATTTAAACACATCTCCTAACGAGTGTTGTGTTGTTTTACATTATTTGTTTCAGGCATTCTATAATGGACTCAAATGAATCGTTCAAAGACGTCCAGAGGCCACCCTGGTTGACAAATGAGTTTATCACCGAAGTCCTTCGTAAAGGACTGAGTGATCCTGAGATAGTAGTAAACGAAATTGACTTCAAGATCCCATTAGGAACAGGTGAAAATTATACCAGTGTCATCCTAAACGTTGCCGCCACTTATGTAGACGGCAAAGGACACAAAGGAAAGAAAACGTTGATTATGAAGGTTTCCCCTCAAAATACAGTAAGGCAAACTTTCCTCAGAACCTCCGGTATATTCAGCACCGAGTTTAACGCATACAATAAACTCTTTCCAGTGATGGCAAGTCTGACTGACACACCTCTAGTGACAGCGAAATTCTACCCATCTGAGCGTGAAGACGTTCTGATCTTCGAGGACATGTCGTCAAGTGGTTTCAAAATGGCCGATCGTAAGAAGAGGTTAGATCTGGCTCACAGTTTCTTGGTGCTGAAGAATCTTGCTCGATTCCATGGACTGACTTTTGCAGTGGTGGAGCGAGATCCTGGTATTGTTAACGACTTTCCAGAAACGTGGTTCTCGAACAGGTAGGAGTAATTCGTAATGTATTCGAAGAGTTTAAATTGTATATGAGTTTAGTTTCAGAATAGAACATGGCTAAAGTACCCGCTGTAGGATAACGTTTCCAGTCAATTGCTTGTTGGCTATTCAGGTAAAGTGAGATCTTTTTAAAGCGTATTAATTTTTTCCTTACCAGGCGGTTGGTATATTTACGCCACTTGCTAATGACGACGTTGTAATGTATGTAATAAATATTTGACAGTACTTAAAATAAACATCTGAGACTACAGTGGACTTTATTATTTGTTTATTATTCCTGACAAAATTATCTTCAAAACTACTCATTTTACCATGAACAACCTATAATAATTTTAAATGGCCTCTCATACTTGATAGGTGGTTCTTGCAGTACTTATTATTTCTGTTGGTAGACTTTCTTCGTAATTACATAATAAAAGCTTTTAAAGTAACATTTATTAAAATCACTGTGTTTACATTAAAATTAATAATTAAAAATTCTGTTCTCAGGATGAAGGGACTGAATTCCCGTTTCGTACCGAAAACGTTTTCCTCTTTGGCATCTACTGTAGAATCATGGCCCGGCTTTGAGAAATTTGCAGAAAAAATACGTCATCGTGCAGAAGGAGTCTTGGAGGAAATCTCAGAAATACTACTCCCTAAGAAGGACGCTTTCAACGTACTCAATCATGGAGATTGTTGGGTAAACAACATGTTGTTCCGGTACAACAAGGACAGCCAAGAACCTGAGGAAGTGTGCTTTCTTGATCTCCAGATTGTCAGGTATGGTTCACCCGCCTTAGACCTTCAATACTTCTTTGCCACGAGCCTAGCTGATGGAATGAGGGAAGAACACGAAGACATTTTACTTGAAGCGTATCACAAAGAATTGTCAGACACTTTAAGATCCATAGCCATCAATCCCGTAACATATACTTTAGAAGATCTGAGGCATGACTTCCAAGAAAAAGCTCTATTTGGATTCTATATGGGATGTATAGTCATCAAAATGGTGGTAGGCGAATCCGATGACGTGTCCGATTTGAAGGGTCTTACTGAAGACATTTTAGGGAAAGATTCAGTGCAACATTTGGAGAAATTATTACATGGAAAGAAGTTCAAGGATGTTTTCCAAAAGTTTCTGCTCTACTACGAAGACAAAATAGGTATTTAATAAACAATTACATTACACATTATTCTGCCAGTTTATTTACAGTTTTGTAATCATAGTATATGCTATTTATTTCTAACATCTTATAAATGTAAAAGTTTTCACCAGCTAGACCGTTAGTATTATAGATGTACGGTTTTCACTTCATATTTAAACAGTTCTACTACATTTAGGTTAAATAATTGTATGTTACTATTAACTTAGCTTATTTAAACCAGGCAGACATTATTTGAAAGGGATTTCTACCGATAAAATAACTTGGGTTTAATACTTGCTTTATATATTAGCAGAATTTTTGTACACGTCTGTATCTCTTTAACTTTCAGCAGAATGTAAAATTGAAACACTGACAGTCTTTTGTGCTGCTAAAATTCCCTTTTCATGTAAAGTTATTTTTAAGTGTTCTTATTATTTCTTAGGTTAACTGATATAGTGACAGTAATTTATAAAATATTTTAACTTTGTATGATTTATTTTGTATTGTTTTCGTATATACTACATATAACTACATCTATGCTTATTGGTAATATTTACCATGTGATAATGTGCTTACGTACGCAAACAATGCACTTTAAATCTTCATGTTTTATGTTCGAAGGTTACCTTAAGAGAATTAATTTTTCAAATGAAAATCATTTCTTCAAAAACATGTTATCGAATCCAATAAAATTTTACCTAGGCTCTGTGAATTAGTAAGTTATTGTTACTTACATCACTGGGTTATTTATGTTTATATAAATTTAGCGAATTCAAAATTTTAATCTTATTCTGGAAACCTTACTTCCTATCAAATGTAAGAAAAATATTTTAAGTTGTTTTACATTCCATGCAGCACGAAAACTGCTAGATGAAACAACTTAACAAATCAAACTTCAGAAATAGAATAGTAAGTCTATTGTTATATTTCAATTATTTTTGCAACGGGAGTTTATGGCAAACTGAAGTGTTTTGTTTGACATACGCCATTGATTGCGATAGCTGCTAAGTTGCAGAAAACCCCCTCCTAACATAAACTCATTTCCTCCCGCTCTGTACTTTTACGGGTGTTCTGAAACTCAGCATCATTACCTCAGTTTGTAATTAAGTCTGTTCCTATAAGTTAGATATCGTCACTCGTTTCCTACACCCATGATTAAAAATCCGGTGTGTTTCCTGTGCAATTACAAAACATTTCTCGACTCGATTAATGGCGTTGAAACTGTATTTCTTTTTAGTTCTTCCAACTTGTCGCTACGAATGAAGATATCTCAGCAAAGTCCGAAAGAAACTTAATTATAAGTGGTTCTTACTACAGTGAGTACTTTTGAAGCCTTGCGTATTCTTCTTTTTTCATTAATGTTATATTTTCCTACCATTACATCTTATAAACATAGTATCTAAAGGGACAAATTTGGTGTTTTTTAAAACTTACAATTTATAAGTGTTAACATCTGAGGCCTTAAAAATAGTTCACTACAATTATTTCACCATTACACACTTGCAGTTTAGGAACTAGCCAGTGGAAGAACATCTTGGGTAAGTTGAAAAGGCAGAAATGTATAGGTTCAAGGATATCTATTAAAATTTTTGTCACTTCAGTGGGTCGAACACACTAAAGATTCACTTCTGTAGAAAATGTTGGGTGTCTTAAACTTACTTAAATTTCCAAACGTAGTCTGCATGGTTCAACATCTGTCCACCAGATAAAAAATAAACTACTCATCTCTGTTTGTCTGTCCCAACAATATCGTGAAAATTCTGACAAAAGACGAGTCCTGAGTAAATAATGAAATTATTTTTACTTTATGCCTTGATATATTTCGATACCTATGCAGGATGTTGTAAAATTCCACGTCAATATTCTAGGGAAACAATCCTCACGTGTAGAGAAACAAGAAAGTGTAAAACTAACGTAGGCCAAGAAACACACAGTTTCTGCGCTACAGTTGGCATACATGACGTATGACTGATAGTGCGCTGGCAGGATCATGTTGTTGTGTAAAAATTGTTCCTACTGTCTGTGTTAGTGGCGTAGTGTGTGGCATATTAACATGTTATGTACTGCTGTAATGATGCCCCACAGCAACATGATCCTACCCGCGCGCCATCAACCATACGCCATGTATTGCCAACTGTAGCGCAGAAATGGTGCGTTTTTGACCTATGTTCATTAACATTTTTTATTCCTCTACACGTGAGGATTGTTTTCCTAGAATATCGACAAGGAATTTTTGCAACATCCTGTATTGTTTGCTTATTATCTACCTACACAATTGTTCATTACTACGAAAATTTTGAACGTTTCTGAAATGTGTTCATAGAAAAATAGCTTTGATTTAAAATGTTTCACCGGTAGATAAACTATAGTTTCCTAGATTTTGAAATTCTTAATTTATAGTTATTCAAACATTTGTATTTAAAATTTAAGACTGACGATAAAGAGAAATAACCTAGAGAAAATTTTACATTTCGGCTTATGTATTGAGCAAAGTTATGTGTATTATTATTTCCTAAACATAATTTCTCTCTAAAATCAAATGATGATATTGTAAAATACTATCCATTTTAATTTTCAAGCAACGCAAAAAACTAATATTTCATAAATACTTATTGGGAAATGGGATAAACAGTGATAACGTAAAGAGTATAAAAAAATAAAATAATAAAAAATTAACCTAACCTGGCCTTGGAAATTACTTCAATCTAAATCTGTGTGTCTACTAGATAATACCATTTTGAATACGAAAAATACATAAAATTCCATCTGTCAATTAAGATAGGCCTACAAGTATGAACATTTTTACTACAGTCTTAACAATTACGTGTTCCACAGTGCTCAGAACAGCATTCACTCTAAGTAATTCTTTATTTATCGTATTATTTGAAGAAATATCTCAATACGCGTTCATAGTCATCTACCAGACAAACAAAACGATACACTGGTGTAACCAGCAGTTAAATGTAGAATAATTTCTACAAGACCAAAACACAAACGACCACACACACACGCACGCACACACACAAATATATAAAGAAAATATTATTAATGTTGCGTTTATTTGATGTGTCAGTGACACCGTCTCCATCAATTATTTTACTGAAGTTCACAAAATAAATTAAGCAAAGAAAGAAAATTTTGTATGGTTTTATTTTGATCGAAATGACAGTTCTGAATAAAATATGGTTGTGATACGCCTATAGTAGAAGACATATCAACAGTATCACATATTCAGAATAGCGAATCCAATACACTATCCCATGGGCGGCTATGTATCCAGGACATTGTTCGTACTCCAATCCTGAAAAGTAAGATTAAAAAAAGTTAAAACACGTATTTAATATACGTTGACTTAAATAAAGTATTGCATGTATTACTTACTGAAGTATATGCCTCTACTGATTTGTTGTATCCGCAGAAAACAGGTTTTCTTGGGTTCTCCTGTTTCCCCTTACCTTGCGTTCCGCTGTTGCTCCACACATACCTCATGTCGTCAACACAAGCGTTCAGTACATTGATGTTAAGAGAAAACATTTAGTCGCGCTAAGGAAGCTAAGCAGTACAGGCTGAACTGGTTTCGCGTCAATAATAATTTTATTCCTACGATGGTGCGCAGAGATTTCATCAAACTTGTTTTCTAAGGGATTTCAAGCGATGACTCAGAAACTATGATGGCGTCAAAACGAATGCTTCTATGTTTCTGTTTTAGAAATCAGGTTGGTTTTTACCAAAAACAGCAGTCTGGAAAGGCCGTTTAGAGAGGTAACGGTAGCAAAAAATCGGTCTAATAGGTGAGTTGTATTAAAAAAAATATATGTACGTGGAAGTCATGTCGCGAACAGAGAAAAGTGCAGATGGAGCATTAGCAGCCTACACTGAGGCCGAGCTGATTTTGTTTATTCAAGTTGCAATATGACGGAGTGCTATCAGCTGTTTCTGTAGATCACGGTCGTAGAAGAACAGGTCTGGACATTCGACTGAAAACTTAACCCCTTTGTTGTTTGGCTTCAGTTCACCAAGTTACCGATAATGCTATACATTTTTGGCGCTGCAATCCGGGAGGTCGGGCCCAAACTCCGCCCACTAAGGAAAACAATTTATCAAAAAGTACTTTTTTATCAATTTATGAAATTCTTCTTTCGCTCACAATTTTAAATCGTGGCTCCAGCAATCTTTATTTACTATATAATGTTAACAATGGAAAAAAGTGGGCGGAGTTTGAGCTCGACCGCCCTGATAGTAGCGTCAAACACTCACACATTCTCGGTAACATGGCGAACTACAGCCAAACAACAAGGAGGTCAAGCAAAATATATTGGTAGATAGGCGAGTGTCCAGACCTGTTCTTCTACGACCATGCTGTAGATGTATTGAGAAACGAGGTTATGATTGGCCAACCCACAGCCGCATTATACACGTTGCTATGGTATCGAACAACATTTTTCAGTTACCAATTTGGCGACTGGGCTCCTCCCCTTTCCGTCTCATGGCCTCAAGCCCCTCGCCTTTTTAAAGACATACGTTATGCTCCATCTGTGTATTTCTAACATCTCTGGTCGCGAACGATAGGAAGGGTTTCAGGAGGATTTTACGTTACCCAGTCCCCTTTATACCATGGTTTCTCTATGCTGACCTCATTTCACCTTTCACCAGCGCTTTGAACCTCATCGTTAAAATTCCGTAATTTTATTTTAATTCTACCAAGCACTGTCCAACTCTTACAGATTACATTAACAGTAATTTTTCACAGTTAAAATATTTTTCGGGTACATAGTTTTCGTATTAGCATATTTCAATCTAGCGGTTAGGTTAATTTTGCTACTTACCCGAAGTAAAAATATTAAAACGAAACGAATGAAAAAAATTTAAGTGAATGTAAACGTATTAAAACAGAATGACAACTAGGATGTTTCATGTAAAGTAATTTTTAAAATTTCCAGGTACTGAAATAAATTAAAAACGTTAGGTGCATTCAAGAATTTTTTTTTAAAACTCACAATTTTTAGTGTCTAATTACAAAGGCGTCTTTCCCTCAAAACTATTTTATCTTTTTAATTTGAGTTGATATTACTTTGGGTTAGTAGCGAAAAAAGTCAAACTGATACTTAGACAAACACATGTACAACTACGGAACCGAAAAATATTTTAAGTGTGGGAAATTACTGTAAACGTAAACTGTAAGCGTTGGACGGTATTTGATGCAGTTATAAAATTACGAATTTTCCGTAGCAGAGCTCTATAGTACGGCAAGTTACTTCGGAATTTTGTACGTTATCGACGCGCGCATGATGACCTTGTGTGACCATGCCGACACCTCCCCTCAAAACCAAGGTGACAGAATATCAGCCTGTTTCGCACGAACGTGATACCGATAAAACGTAGAGACTGCATAACGTAGTAATGGCAGGAAAATGTTTCATCCTACATTGACGCTTAAATCACTCAAGCATATTAACACACATTATTTAATTACACAAATTAAGTTTCTACGACAGCATGCTATCAGCAGGCCCGCAACACGGTTGCTGGGGGCCTGGGGAAAGATAACTGTTTGGGGCCCCTAATGTTAGAATAAAATTTTTAAGAAAATTATTTGCTGATTACATCCTAGTTATGTAAATTTGTTAGCATAAATAACATTGCTATGTGTGTTAAACATCATTACAGAATTGTAAAGATAGTAACGCTGTTAATGTAGACGTATCTTACATCTGGAAAATAAAAACACCTAGATTTTTCTCAGAATTCATAACAAGTGTCAGAGTCCCATTCAAGTTTGGCCCCGGGGCATTCTGCCCCCAACCTCCTTTTTGCTGCGGCCCTGACTAATAGTCATGCCACTCACTGTTTCAATAATTGAACAACTTTCAGTGAAAACATCCAAAATCAAAGGGCTGTGTTAAAATTATCCCCTGTTTACAGTAAAAAAGGTTTTAGATTCATAGACTATTTCGTAAAAGTTTTGCCATTGTGTGTTCGATTTGGCCGAATAACGGCCCTTGCCAGGACGACCTTTTGCCTTAACTGACACTTCTTCCAACGAAACCCTATTCTCTTTAGCAGTTTTCTCAAAATATCTTTACTGCATTCCAAAAGAAAACCCCATCATCACGTAAAGCCTTTTTAATTTTTTTAAAGTTAGAGCTGTTTTTCTGACTATTTAAAACTCGTGTATTTACCTTCTCACTGCTCGACACGTAAAATCGTCACATTCAAAATGTTCTTCACGTTATAATTTTGTGCCCGTAAGTCAGGGTCGTGATATAAACGGGAAACTGCCGCCCCTACCCCCTTTAGTAAACCTCGCGAGGAAGTGAGTATTATGTACTAGCACCCTACTTAATTTTCCCAATTTTTCCCAATTTCCCACCCATTGACATTTCATAATTGCGTTGGATTATTTGCTGTATGGGAAAATGTTGACGATACTGACGATCACTTACATAGTGTCAAATCACTGGTAACGTAAAAGAGACATTCTATAGTAATTTCCTACCACTTCTCACTCTTAGAAAAGTTGGCACGTCCCTGCCGTAGATGTAGTAAAATTCAAACCCCTTTCGGTGTTTCCTCCCTCAGTCAACATTCTTTTTAAGGTTGATTCACACACACCCGTCGCAGCACTTGTCGCTTATGAAACATTGCATTTTAAAACATACATCGACATTTTTTTCATCGTGGCGTTATTAACGATTTTACGCGCGTGTCCTTAGTTGTATCGTGTAACTCTGGGTCCCGACATGACGCGCTGGAGCGACCCTCACGCACCAGAGTCTAGCAGATCCCCTCTACTCCTCCTAGCGACAGTCACGTGACAGTATTGTGCGCCATGCCACGAACTGGGGTCTGCGCAAGTTCAAGTCTGTCTTGCCGCATTACATCTAAAAGCCTATACACAACTGAGTACTTTAACATTTGACTTTACGTTCCCGTTACTTTATGTATTTCGTCAATACACAATACAAATGTAAAGTTAAAGTAACGACAGTTGAAAAACTATTGAAAATCGGTTTATGAAACGGAAATATTGTGTTGTAAATTATTATATATTTACTGTACAAGCATTTAACGTAGATACTAAAAAAAAAAAAAAAAAAAAAAAAGCCCTAATTATTAATATTTTCTTTTTAATTTATTTTGATACATTTTGGAATAAAAGTAACGCCATCTATTGACCCAACTCAAAGTTCATTTACGGATATTTCTCCAACGCTATTTTCAAGTTTTTTCGAGTTCATTTAAGACAAACCTATTACATTTTCACGAAATCCCAATACTGGAGAACAAAACTGTACTCAGAAATAAGCATTTTTTCGCTCTAGCATATATAATCAACTGGTTCTTTGTGAACTTACATCTTGACTTTACAGTTTATCGGAAACGAAAAGTCAAGGCTGCTTGACTTTAACTTGGCGACGCCATTGTATACAACACCTAAAGAAGCCAATAATTGAAAGCTATCGTAATGTCAAATGCTAAAGTTTTCAATTGTGTCGTGGTTTGTACTGCATCTTACCAGACAGTGGATCGGTGGATGATACTTACCGCTAGCTGACTGCGGCTGACGATGTCGACGAGAGACCTCCTCTCCACCAGGTTGTTAAGGGCCACAGTGACAGGCACGGGCAGCAATCCAGACAGCCACATCACACCTAGCACGAACCACATGGCTCCCAACAAGCCCACCTGCCACAAAGTACAACGCGTTACGAACTTCTGAGGCACAATCTCTGACGCCGCAACCTCGTGCATTTAACTGCGGCGCAAGGGATCACGCGTAACGAATTAGTAATTCTGGATAAATATTTACTCATAAATTTGGCAAATACCATTATCTAGGATTGTCATTGAATATTTCATCCATTTTGGCTTCGAAAAAGCGTAGAAATCAATTGATATTTTCCGCGTTTATTTATCTACAACGCACTATTAGGCGGACGTTCAGATGGACATGTTCTGCGCGTCCGTGTGCTATCAGCGTGAAAGCGGTTAAAGACGACAAACCACGCCAATCATGCCTTACGCTACTCTTTAAGCGCAAGTAATTTTTCTGACATGCAGTCTTCTCGCCGATATTTCGCCTCTATGGAACTTTCAATGGTAGCTCTATAATATTTAAATGACACAGTATTAAAGAAAAAGTTTGCTGTATACGCCTATACCTCCTTTAACGTTTAACACCAAGAGTTCCATTCCTAAAAAGACCCGCAAAAGCAAACATTTTCACCATTTTGGACAGCCAGGAAACAATATTTAACGACTGATATTGGACCTGAAATGGGTATACACTAGTGTAGCCGTCTTTGGTTGATACACCTTAGAAAGCATTACCCATGCATGTTAAGCAGACTTCGAATAAACACGTATCTGCCAAAGCTTTGCAAATCAATCGGCGGCCTGTGCAGACGGTCATCTTAATATCAACTAGTGACAAGGTAAAAAAAATCTTAAGTCGTGTGACTCCAGACGTAATGACTTCACCTACGGGAGATGATTTTAGGCCAAGTGATTTAAGGATAAATTATTGTTGTGGGCGTGCTTAAATACTACGTGATGTATGCCGTGCTTAAATACTACGTCATGCATACCTGAAGCACAAAACAATGGCCAAGACATCCGAGGGCGCAGTAAGTTATCTGGAGGTCCTCTGACCTCTGACTGTATGTTCACTGCCATTTACCTTAGTCCTCCTCAATAGAGCAACATATTCTGACATGTCCACCAACTTGTACTAGCGTGTCTGGTTAGCCACTGACGTATGACAAAAAATGGACATCTAGTTTACCAGTGATCTGGATTAGTATGTTGTTGAAATAAGCAACGGAATTACTTCACTATTAAATTATATCACAAATGTACACATTAAAACATTGGTTTATATGTATATCATGTACATCCCAATTAATAAACTTTACGTAGCATGTAAATATTGACACTCAGTTTGAAACATAAATTACGTATAGTTATCTGCAGGGTCGCCTAAAAAATCCCGCATCATAGGCAGGTGTTTTGCGTTTGAGCTCTTCATGTTGCAGCTGGACCATGCTGACTGATTGATAGTAAAAAAAACTCTGCGGGACGTGCATGATCGCCTGCAACTGTGTTGTAATGTTTCAGGCAATCATATTGAGCACAGTCAATGATTTACTTTACACACATTTAGTGTAAGTTGTTCTTCGTGTGGTGCAGGATTTTTGGGCCATTCTGTACATTCATACGCAGTGAAATGGCACTATTTTTCTGAATAAATATATTAAAATGTGCTGAAGTGCATGTTTTACTGTACATGGCATACAATAAAACATAATTTATTAATTTTATGCAAAGTTAAAATTAATTATTTGATCGTATTTTGTGAAGAGTCGACCTCCATAAGAGGGCTTGTCAAGAAGTTCAAGTGCCAGAATTTTTTTCTGAGTATTGAAATTTTTATACTGTTTGGAGACTTCGCATGAATCAAACTTGATGTAACTATAACACATCAACGAAAAAATAATTTGCGCCAACATTTTTAACACAACGCTATTGAACATTTTAGAAATTAAATTGGTTTCATACAAATAAAAGAAAAAAATATTTTAACACAGTTATGGGACTTGGCACAAGCGTTTTTGACGACATAGCAACTCTAGAAATAAATATATTTTGAATTCAGTACATTTTTATTATTCAACTAAGCCCTGTTTCTAATGTTTTTGTGATGATTATTTTTTTAAGCTTAAACGAGCGGAGATGTCACAAATCTGTCGGGAAACTTTTAAAGCGTTTTCTTTGCAGATAACTAATATTTCAGTGCATGTAATTATACGGTTTGATCTAACAAATAAATTACCAAAAATTTGGTTAACTACCTAATTAGTTAAATCACAGTCTTTACTTTCTTGAAAAAAACTAGCCGACATAGTGAAAACTACTTTAAACAAAACTGGCATGTTTTTTAATCTGCTCTCGTTTAGGCATAAAAATATTTATCGCAAAACATTAGAAACATAGCATATGGCCAAGGGGGGTGGTGCGCCAAACCAGTGCATTTTCACAATTTTCGATACGACTTTTCCCCCTAGCTTATTATAGAAAAGCAAGGTTTGACAATCCGGAAATGATACTTTTGTACAACTTATTACGTTACTACATAGTCACAGACGGTTTTATTTTGTAGCAGAGATGGCAGATAAGAAAAAGTGACATTTTCCTATGTGGCATCAGTGATCCAATAATAAGAAAATCTGTGACTATGTAATAAAGAAAGAAGGTGTTCAAAAGTGTAATCTACGAATTGTCGAGCCTTGATTTTCTATAATAAACGAGGGGAAAAAGTTATGTCGAAAATTGTGAAAATTCACTGCTTTGGCGCTCCATCCCCCTTAAGAGTGTTTACGTGGCGAAAATGGCATTGCTTAAATGTAAACAAAGGCGCGCCTTGAAGTAGGCAATCCATGACGCGTAACTTCAGACGGGCGTAACAACGTAACGGTAAGTCGGAGACCCATGGTTCCTATCTGCAAAATACTTGTTTCCGTACCCCCAAGCCACCCCTACATTTAAGACGTGTAATTTTTCCGCACCCGGAGTAAAGAAAATTGTTGTTATTTTAGATGTTTTTAAAAAATACTATAGAATTGGAATGTGTGATTTTAAATATTTTGGCACATAACCCATTGTATCTAATTTCAGTGTAAATTTTTTCATTCGTGTTAGTCAGTTGTTTTTTGTTATTAGCATGTTCCCGTATCTAGCAAATTTTGACATTGACATGCTGCTATGGGAAGACTATGAGAGCTAACAAAGTTTCACAAGTGGAATATATGAAGTCACAAGTAACGTCTATAAAACTAACACTACGTCGTACAAATATAAAATTATTCGTTTTTGCCACGTGAACATCCTTAAGGTGTCCGTCTGCCCAGACCTAGCGGTGTGCAACGCTTCGACCGTTACAGGATAATTCACGCAAATGACTGATGTCTGCTTATAAATGGCACTTAAGGAACGTCACACGTGTGCATTCCCATTTCAAGTTCGCCTTTACTCACTATAGCATATTGTATAGCGGTTGAAAATGGCAAGAATGTGCGTTTTTATCGTAATTTTTAGGTATGAAAATCTAAGTGCATAGTATTTAAAAAAGTGTTGGCGTGTATAATACAGCTTTCTGTTTTTATAATTAGTCATAAAATAATAGGTTAACTACTGGAAGTCTCATACAAGCGCGTCGTCAGTAAGAAGACTGTACGTCGGTTCAAGTGACTTGCGCCTAGAGGCTAGGGAGAGACACGATTTGCGCTGTCTCGTCCTTACCGCTTCCGCGCTTTTAGGCCTCGATTCCCAGCAGAAACCGCCACTGGCACCATACTCCGTATGTTGTATCTGGCAACACTGGTACCTGTGGCCAGGAGAAGTTGTCGGCAGGGATGGCGATAGGGTCTCCCTCAATGTCGTTGAACGTCGCCGTTGACAAGTCCACAAGTAGAGTGATGACAAACACCGCAGTGACTACGTGCCCGGGGACATCCATCTGCAACATGACTGTTTCAACATTTTATGTTACTGTTTTGTGCTTTAAAAGACGGGAAATGTTCCCTCACCATCCTCTTTAAACTCTCTCTCTGACTTTCAAGACGAAGATGTTTCAAGGGGGTGGGTCTCAACTCTCGTATTGATTTCACCATTTACTAGTTGTGTGAGAGATTTTGGTCAGCGCTTAACATCGAGGTCTTCAGCGCTGGCGAGGGGTGACATGAGGTGAGAATGGCGCAGCGTCAGAATGAAAGGGCGAGGGAAACGGGAGATCCCCGAGGAAACCTGCTGACCAACGGCATCGTCCAGCACGATTCCCTCATGCGAAAATCCGGGGACCGGCCCCGCCGGGAATCAAACCCGGATCGCCTTGGTGGGAGGCGAGAGGTCTGACCCCAAGGCCACCGCGGCCCCTAACCACTAACGAACCACAGCAGTTTTACTGAAGACACTTAAAATATATTATCATTACACTTTAACAATTTACGAATGTCTTTGATCTAGTCACCAATTTTTATGTTTACTTATCTAATGAATGCAATTGCGACCATATATTTATGATTGGAAAGTAATACCTGCACTCTCAACACGTCATACATATGTAATAAGAAATTAATTAATTGCACGGTAATGTATTTTACCATACAGCTTTAATTATACATTTTCAGTACATGTTACTAAACAACCTAAGTTAGCTAAAAAGTAACCATTATTCTAACGTGGCTTGCCATGCATAACATTCAAATTGTGAAGTGGCAAGGAGGGGAAGGGAGGAGAATGTTTACTGTGTTACTGGCGTGTACTCTTGTGCTTCGCTATAATTACTGAACGGATACATATTTGGAACAACATATTGTAGTACACGTCTATCTGGCGCACTAGAATGTAGACGCTCTTATGAGTGCATGGTAGATAAATAAACACTGAAAATAACAATTGAATCCTACACTTTTTTTCGAAGCCAAACTGGATAAAATACAAAACGATAATCCTAGATAATGTTATTTGCCAACTTTATGATTATATTTTTATCCAGAATTACTCATTTGTTACGCGTGACCTCTTGCGCCGCAGTTAAATACATGAGATTCCGGCGTCGGAGATTGTGCCTAAGAAGTTCGTAACACTGGAAACAATTTTGTTCAAAACGTTGGCTAAAGCTATTGTCTAGTATTGCTATTTTCTGACTTTCACAAATTGGCTTCAAGAAACCTATAGTTATATATTGATGCTTTTAGCGTTGAATTATATACTACACGCTCTTAAGAGCATGCTCTCCTATTTCGAATGTTTTTGCGATAGTAATTTTTTAAGACTTAAACTAAAGAATATATTTAAAAATCTGTCTGGCAGGTTGGCTTAAAATTGTATTTGCCGTGATAGTTAACTTTTTCGAGATAAGAAATTATTTGGTTTCTACTAAATATTCAAGTAACTATAATTTCGATAGTTAAGTAATTAGCTGAAACTAAAGTATTTTACTGCCTTGAAAAAAATGAGCAAACACGCAGATGGCCATTTTAAACAAAACTGCCAAACAGAATGTTGATAACGTGCTCTCGTTTAGGTGTAAAAAATTAATAATTTACTACAATGACCACTTCCATTTTGGGGCCGAGGGGTCAGACCTCTCGCCTCCCACCTTGACGATCCGGGTTAGATCCCCGGCCGGTTGGTCCCGGAGGTTTCGCATGTGGGAAACGTGGCGGACGTTGCCGTTGCGAGCGGGTTTTCCCTGTGAACTTCCGTTTCCTCCGCCTCTCTCGTTTCGTCGCTGCTCCACAGTTATCACGCCCTTACGTCAACTTTCTTCCAATACTTCCATTTCTCATTGACCTACTACACATATTGGCCGTATTGGTGTTAAAATAATATTTACAATGGGAATATAATAAAACCCAAACACTCAGACTAAACTCATCGTTTAACGCTATATTTTCCGTTACCAGTAGGTAAATTTAAAAATGTAAGACTCTTTTTTGAAACATGATTCACAGGTCTGTGAAAATAGTGCATTTCCAGGCTCCCATATCGGGGGAAATACTAACACATTTGAGACACAGAACTAAAATCATAGGTTGGAATTTACATCAAACTTACTACGCAAAAAAAAATTACGTAAGTCAATCACCTTTTGTACTCCATACATATTTTGTCTCCTACGCATAAACGCAGTCTATCCAGAGAGTCACCTTAACTTAAGAATCACGTGTCTGATAGAAACAATTTCGAAATTCCTCGTAAACTTTCAACGGAATGAGGGAATGTCAGTAATTGGATCCAGCAGGTCGATTACGGATCTGTTTTGGCCGCGTCATAACACGAACGTGACTTGGGTAAGACGTCAGACAGTAAAACGCGACCACCGATATATTATGACGCGCCAAGATTAAGACGACAGCGTCTTAACAGAGTCTCAGCTAAGGCGCCCAAAAACGTGTGCCTCAGTTAAGGTGTTACATCATAACAGACAATAAACGGAACATAGGTTCACTAAACGTAGTCATTTCACAACTTATTGAAGTAATTTTGTGTATAAACTTACGTGAAAACACTAGAATAGATAACATAGGAGGATTGAGTGGCCTCACATTTGTCCTAACCACTGAGAGGTTAGGATAGGTTATAATCACTTTACTACAGTGTATAAACAGCAAATTTTCTAGGAAGTTATGGTATTATTTCCTAAGTTGAAAGGGAACTATTTATTTCCTTTACATTACATATATTAACCACTTTAAATTATAAAACATTTTAAAAATACTATCGCTACAGTTAGTTCGCTATGTACGAGTGGTTCCGTGCCGAACAGTTAAGCAAGAAATGTCGGATCGAATCAATGTGCAGAAATTTAGCAAAAATTTTAACATTATTAATAAGGATCTGTGTAATATCTAGTACGATAACAATTTCTTTAATCCCAAAAACAGTCACATTAACTTTTTTTGCCACACATTTGTCACATACATTTACTGTCCACTCAAGCATGCAGTCAGTAGGCGGCAGTGTTGTGTATAGTTATATATTCTCCAGAAATCCCTGCAGTTTTTAAATATTATAGGTACACATTTGAATACCAGTGCAGTATATACAAACAAGTGAGTAAGTATTATTGTGACCACAGTTAGAAAAAATAATCACTTTTAATAACATCAAAACAGTATAATAATGCCATTGCTTTTTAAACTTAATTATTAAAATTTGAAACTCACCCCTCCATCCAACAACTTGCAGAAAAAATTATAGATACGAGCTCGCCACCACTGACTTTTTCAAAAAGATTCGCTCATACAATGAACACAATATGTAAGTTACCTATGTATATTTCAGTGAAGTAAAATATGAACATATGTATTTGTTGCTACATTTGGTTGATCTCAGTTCGGCTACGTATCTCGTGGGCATGTTGACATTATATAGAAAACGGTATGTAAAGCATAATTTTAAGAGCTTCAGCATATTAGTACACTAATTTCTTACATTAAAATGTAAATGCACAAAATATGCAGGAGATTCAGGAATTTTGCTCGAACTCTATTTTATGCCACCCATCACAAATGTACAAGTGAATTGCCTTTCTGAGAAACCGTACACTGCGCAATAAAATATATTCTTATTATTATATCCACACTCACAAAAATTTAGGCTAAATCGACTTTCATATAAAGGAAGAAAATTACATTCACATAGAAGGAAAAATTTCTTATTTAAAATATACCTTCATTCGCATTTTAGAAATCTTAATTATTATTGTTATTGTACACAGAATACGAAATATTAATAATAATGTTAAAATTTTCGGCTGCAGTAGCACTCGAACTACAAAACTTCAAGTTAACAGGCCAAAACGTTAACCACGCGGCTATCGACACCGTATTGACAGAAAAATTTCAATCTATGTTAAACTATTGTCCACAAGGAAAAACTGAATCTGTGTACGTCTTGCGGTATTTTTTCAACATATTTGTGCAATGTGACAGTACATTGAGGTTTTTTTTATTTTACGTAATAATACGTCAATTATCCATACAAGTAAGGGAATATTCCTGTTTATTAATAAGGTTCAGTTACCTTTCTTTTTAAGAGTGTAGTATTTAGTTTCCATCGTAACACGAGCAAACGTTACTATTTATAAACCAATTTAACGATCTGAAGCATTGAAATTTGTTGATTAGCAAAAAGAAAACATAACAGCTCTTGTACTCGACACGAGTTTCTAAGCGTCAGGCGTACCAACTTCATATTATTTTGCGTAAAAGTTAAGACGCTTTACGCACGGCGAGGAGCTTATGACGAGGAGAAACGTAATCGATTATTTCGTTCAGCGTCATACGATGCAAGTCTTGCCTGTGACGCGTTATAGTTATGAAGCCTTATACGAAAAGATCCATAATCGACCTGCCGGTATACGTACGGCAATGAATACTGTTTTCCGAGAAGTCACGTGGCTCCTCATGATGGAGTGGTAGGGGAGGCGGCCGGCTTACGTCAGCTGGAGAAAGTAGCAGTGCAATGTCAGCCTCCGGCGAGGACGCACGTATGTTGGCTCAACTACGTATTGCACCAGGCGGTCCCCAATACGACTGTTCAAGCTGCCAGACACAGGTACGTAGCCTCTCCAGTAACAGGCTTACCAAATTAGACGCACGTAAAGCCCAGTTTACACCGGAAAATAACCCTAACAATGTTAATCACAACATGTAAGATACAAAAATGTCAATTCTAAGCAATGGTAAACTATTTCATAGCAATGTTGATAGCTAATGTGCAAATAACGTTGCTGAAATCACCAATGTTACTAACAAAGTTGTGAGAACGATGAACGGATGTAACAGCAATGTTGATGGCACAAATGCCTATAACATTGCGGATAACATTCCAAGTAACAGTTGTTACCTAGATCGCCCTAGAATGGGTCGGGAAATTAATGTTATCGACAGTGTCGGTGACAAAAGTTATTAACGTGTTTCTAAAATTCGTAACTTTTGTTGCTCGCTAATGTTTTCAACAAAATGTTGGTAACAAGTGTTATTTACATTTTTTATATACATTAAAAATGTTAATAACAGAAAGTTGGCAACGAAGTTGATAACATGTCAACAATTTACAAACATTTTTTCAACATTGTCAATAACCTAGTTGAAAACAAGTTTTATTAGCTATGATATTTTTGGTTAAACTAGGCTTACGTGTCGTACTGTTATTTTGAGCTGATCGTGACAAACTATACAGGACGCTAAAACACCGCTTTTAAAGACTTCACCACTCGTGGTGAATAAATTGTTCGTTTTCTTAACATAACTTAAAAGAGTTTGAGCACGGTCCTCGGAGAGGGAAGGGGATAAAAATTCCCTTCCCCCCCCCCCCCCAAAATTCCTTGTAGTTGGGACATAAAAAAATATAACCGTTCTAATAATGGTGATCAAACATAAATGTTTCAGTACGTTACAAGATTTATTGTATGTGTAATGTTAACGTTGTACCCCACACATATTCTAGCTTTGGGAAATTTACTGAATTTGATCGATACGTACTTAAGTCTTTAAGTAAAGCTTTTAATTTCATTTTCTTCCTCATTGGTTATATCACATAAAAACAATTTCTGGAGCGGGCGTTCTGAGTGTTTGATTCATAGGTAACAAGCACTACTAATAATGTTGCTTAAGAGTGTGTGGTAGATAAATAAACGCTAAAAAAATCAGTTGATATTTACGTTTTTTTCGAAGCCAAAATGGGTATAATACTCGATGAAAATCCTAGGTAATGGTATTTAGCAACTTTGAGTAAATATTTATCCAGAATTAATAATTCGTTACGCGTGATCTCTAGCGCCGCAGTTAAATGCACGAGGTTCCGGCGTCAGAGATTGTGCCTCAGAAGTTCGTAACACTTAAACCATTTTGTTTAAAACGTTGGTTAAAATTATTGTCAAGGAAATTGGCTTCGAGAAACCTATAGTTATAGATTAATGCCTTAAGCGTTGAATTATCTACCACGCCCTCTTAAGCGCAGATTTTAATTGTGTGGGTGGGCTTATAACGCTGCGTTCCAAATAGATAAAAATGTATGAACACGTACTCGCGCTCGGAAGTGACGTCAGAGTGCTGTTCCAAATGACCGAGTGCGAGTATGTGTAGCGAGCATGAGTGAATGCATGCTCGATGCATACTCTCGGGGACACTGTTTACGCCTGGGAGCACACGTGGAGTATGGTGGTGTTCCAAATTAAGAGCGTGGATAAAACACGCAAGGAATTGTGGGAGCGAGTAAGAGTGAATTATTTGGAACACGGCTTAAGTCCTCACAAGCTCCTTGTAAATGTAATCGCAACTGCCAATTTTGTTGAAGGCACGTAACTTCAAACCGGTAACTACAGTGGGCATTCTAAATAGCACCATGTCAAGTTTCAAAATTGCTCGGTTTTCCATACACTAATGTCCTTTAATAGTCTGTCGCTTTAGGCCTTTTACTGAACGTCATAAAGAGGTGGCTGTTTCTAAGTTACCTAAATATTTTTCTCTGTGTCAAACATAACAGCTATAATACCAATGAGGAAATGCCAACATGGTAATATGTAGTAATATTAAGTAAATAATGAACTGCAGATTGTTAAGATTTCAAACATACGAAATATTGTTTAATTTTATACAAGTCACTGATTACTACATTATCTTCCAACGAAAAATTTCCAGCGTGTAGTATGTCTAAATCGGCGTGTCAAAGTCTATATTTGAACATGTAGCAGTATACACGCAACGAAAACCAATCGACAAACAGAACTGACATTATTCACACAGCAAAATGATGTTGCTAACCAAACGCAAAATTTTACGAAATCATAAAGAAAACTTCTTTTCACATTAAAAGATAATGCTACTGTCAAGTAAAGACCTTTTATATTCAGCAATTAAAAAAATACCAACATTAGTTGTTTCATGGTTTAATAACTTTACGAATGTATCCAGTGCCATTTTAAAGAGCAAGTTATTTTTACAATATCTGTTGGTTTTCGTTGGGCGTATACTACCGTAACGCGCAATTTTTGACCGACATTCCTTGATAAAAAATTTTCCACAGGAGGATAATGTTGTCGGAACTAAATAATTTCGTACACACGAAAACATTACGAATGTTCCATACTTGAATGGCTTTAACACGTCAGTTTGAGTTTAAAACGCCCAAGACCAGATGTATGCAGAGTTGCGGACGCGTTGAAAGCTTTCGTACATTCGGCACCTCGCCCTAGCCACTGACAGTCAACCGGCGTTATCTGCCGTTGAAAACACTGGGCTATTAATGTACTGATAGTCCCTAACAGACGCCGGTTTTTATCGTGTTATTATGGCTTCGTTGGCGACGATACGCATGTAACAAAGTGGCGGCGCGTAATTCTCTGGATTAATACTTTCATACAGATCTAGATTCGTTTACATGCAAGTTTATTCACTGTACTTATTAGCCACGGTTAACACATCTATTCTTTGATACATCGCAATTTTATCGCCGGTATTTGTAACATAGAATCGTTAGTCAAATTTGGCACTGCGTTCTCCAATTTTTGTACATGCTTAAAATTCCTTATCACAATTTCTATACTTCTTGCATTCACATTCCTTACACCATTTCCCTCCAACATGTTTCCTTCTCTATATAAGAATAAACGAATTTAACTGTGTTAAAACCTTTATGTTAAATTAGCCAACGTTTTCATTTCTCCACACGAATATATTTCGAAAATGCAAACAGAAAAGTAATGCTGCTAAGTATTGAATAAAAGTTAGATAAGTTAGCAATAGGGCATATTTTAAAGATTAAAAAATTACTACTTAACCAGTTTTACATTGAACTTCTTTCCAAAAATTTACTCTAAAGGTAAATGTGAATTAAATACAAATAGTTTATGGTCGAATATTGCAAGTAAGACAACATCCTGACAGTTAAAAAATGTAGCATTTGTCATAGGGTTTTATTGATAAAGTTTCGTACTAACGTAAAACGTAAAATCGAAATAAGAAGTAATTAAATCTTGCATCTAGAGTGCATACACATTGTAACCAATTTTTATTCCACGGTAAGTATGTGTTCCAACTAGTGACGCTGGCCTAAATAAAATCTGAATAAATAACGAATACGGCATTACAGCAAAGTATTTAATTAATTCACCTCCATATAAAATTTCCTTCTGCACATTAAAATTGTAACAATGTTTAAATTAGCTTTGTTTATGCAAGTTAACATGCTTTAAGTTCTAAGTATAGTTGATTTAAATAATACAGTGTTAATTACATAACATTATTATTATGAATGTTATATTTCAGGCTTCTGCTAGTATTTTTACTTGTTTGATTGTTCATTACTAATTTAATAAACTCTATTAATTTATTCTGGCTTAAATTAATTGTTTAGTAAACAAATAAATATATCAACTCTGATTTAAACATTCGTGTTTAAGTGCATCTGACACACTAATTGTGTATGGAATATTAGGTTTTCTGAATTGATTACACTAGGTTTTTAATACAGCCGGAAACAATTTGCAACTCTTTAGAAAGTTACATAATTGTATAAATTTTTTTCTTCCTATTCTATAGTGATTTTTAAAGTCTGAAATGCCAGTCTTAAAACATATTGGTTATAGGTCATGTTCGTGATATCCAACATTTTAAAGTTAGGTTTTTGACATGTTTCCATTTGTGCACCTTAGCTAATCAAATAACAGTACTTACTCAATTGTCCCTCAACCTTGACTTGTTACAAGCGTAGGACTGAAAGCTATGATTGCACTAAATTTGAACTTCAGGACTAACGTAGTGTGTTGAATGTCAACAATTCTGCCATTTATCGATTTTCAAAGGCTCATAACTCCCTTAATATTACACTTGTCATGAAAGTGCCCCATATAATGTCTGCTTATGTTTTCATGAGGAATCACCTCCCAGAGTTTGGGCTGTTAATTTCCTTATTCCTTAAAGGGCCGTATAATATGCAGCAAATATTTCCTGACGTGCGCGAGGCAAAGTACGCAGACTGAAGGAAAGGGATAGTGAGTTACTGATTTATTGCTGAAGCAAGCAAGTATTCAGAGATATAAAATAATGGAGAATGAGTTGTGCAAATCTCTTCTGAAAAAATTTGAACAAATTTGTTACTTATTTTCAAATTCCAGAACTCCCCTTTAGGTGCATACCTAAAGACATTAATACTTAGCTGATTGAGTATCCTTTTGGTTTTATAACACTGAGGACATACAAAAGTGTAAGTTAGGTCGTGAGCTAGTGAGGGGAAAGTATATTATATTTAAAATTCACAACATGTAACGGCCAGGGGCCATGGTGACATGGGTCTTGGTGGTCAAGGGGTCAGACCTCTAATCTCCCACTTAGGAGATCAGGACTAGATCCCGGGTGGTTTCGGCTCCGGATCTTTTGCATGTGGGACGAATGGTGGACTTTGCCGTTTGCCGACAGGTCTTTTTATTTTCGGCGAATTCCCATTCCCCCCGCCTTTCTCATTCTGCCGTTGCTCCATACTAATCTCGCTTCGCTTCACTTAACACTCGTCTCCCTTCATCTCATTTGGGGTGTTCACGTGGCAAAAATGCATTATTTTAAACTTGCACAACATAGTGATCATTTTGTAGACGTTATTTGCGACTACATTTTCCACTTTTAAAACTTTTTTAGACCCCATAGTTTTTCCATAGCAGCATGCCGAAGTCAGAATTCGCAAGTTACTGGAACATAGTAATAACAAAAAGCAAGTAATTACTGGAATGAAATAATTTAAACTGAAATTAGATGTTATGGGCAATATGGTAAAATATTAAAAAAACACACAACAGTACTTTTGTATTTTTTTTTAAATTGCCACAAAGAAAGTAAATTGTCATCATTTTCAAATTTTTTAAAAAGTATAAATGAATCTCATTGTCTGTTTTTAAATATTTGAACATATTTAACACAATATCTGATTTCAGTGTAAATTGATTCATTCTAGTAAGACACTTGGTTCTTGTTACTACCGTGTTCCCGTAACTTGCATATTTTGACTTTGTCATGTCACTTTAGGAAAACTATGGCAGATAAAAATTTTTACAAGTGGAAAATGTAAGTCACTAGTAACGTCAATAAAGAATGCCGCGGTGGCCGAGAGGTCAGACTTCTCGCCTCCCACCAAGGCGACCCAGGTTCGATTCCCGGGAAGGTTCGGTCGACGGATTTCCGCGTGTGGGAATCGTGCCGGACGATGCCGCTGGTCGGCGGGTATTCTCGGGGATCTCCCGTTTCCCCCGCCCTTTCATTCCGGCGCCGCTCCATACTCACATCATGTCACCTCCCTACCAGCGTTAAAGACCTCGATGCTGAACGCTGACCAAAAGTCTCATTCACGCACTCAGGTCTCCAAAGCGATCACTATGCCATGCAAATATAAATTTATGAATATTTGCCACTTGAACGCCCTTAATCCTTCGGGTCGGACGGGCATGCCTCGCTAGTCGAGCAGCCGGCTCAACCTTCACCCCAGCTTTCTCTCATACACAATGTGACCATGCCCAAATGCAGGAACGCGTAGTGGACGTTCAACATTTTAACGGCCAAAAATCTAAATTAAAATATTTGTAAGTAATATTCCGAATCACTTTAAAATTAGTGGACATTTATATTATGAAAATTATTTTATGTCACAAATTTATCTTCGTGCAATATACCCGACCGATTTAGTATGCTGCCTTTTACGCGCTTCAAACACGTTGTGATGTACAAGGAAATACGATTTATACAACACTATTCACATGTACCCATCGTGCCAACACAAGAAAAGAAAACACTTTTCAGAAAAGTGCTGAACGTCATTGTTAAAACACTACGCTCGTATAAAACACTGTTTCTAAGCCATCCAACATAGCTGAAAACGGCTTTCTCAGTCTGCCGTACTTCAAAATGTACTTACTGGATGTACGAGATACTCAGAAAAGTGCGCTTAACTTTGCTACAGACTTTCCACCAATAAAATTATATGGCTACAGCTTAGTCTCATGGTAAAAACCTGAATCGTCGGGAATCGTGCATGCTAGTTCAGAGCTTGGCTCGTTGTGGCGGTGTGGCATTTGATGCGCTCTTCAAGGTCACCCTTATAGCTTCGTCGCTAGTGAGCGTCTAATGAGCAGGAAGGCGTCGTCCTGTAAACATCATCTTATTTGTGTGGTGGTAAAGCGGTGGGTAAGTGGCTGCATGCCACGTTTGTCTTCCCTTGTTTTTTCGGCTTCAAAGCTGTTTTATTAAAGGTGAGTGCTAAACAGATTTATTGTATTTTCAGTTTTTGAGCCATAACAAGTATTATTTATTGTATTATCAAAATTTTCTCTTAGACAAAGCATATGATGTATGTTTATAAACTGTTTGCCGTTGATAATAATTGCATCTTTCATTCATATTAAACATTTTACTAATAATATATATTGTGCTTTGTTGAAGAGAAAATGTTGATATTGCAATTTTGACAAATATTTTGGCTCAAAAACTGTAAATACAATACAATTGTATAACACTCCCTCTTCAAAGTACACTTTTTTAAATTACGCCACGCAAGTGTTAGGAATCTCGGAGATAGGCAGCACTATCTGTCTCTGTACATAGTTTGCGGATACAGAATGGCAAAGACGTGATACTTTATTTCTCAGTACATAAATTTTAAAGGTAAGAACATTTTTTTCTGTAGCACATAATTAATATTGTTATATGAAAAGCATTGCCTTCATTTAAATTGTCATAAGACATATACAATGTTCATTTTATACTATATTAAAATAAATGTAAGCAACTAAATAAAAAATTCAATGTGACGAAAGTTTTGCTCAGGGTATTTTGAGTAGAAAACATTGTTTGGAAAATTTTTCTTTGAAATTTAACTACTCTCAAGTAATTTTTAAATCCTTTATCTTAATTTAAAATCCGTATTCCACTTAATAGTGTGAACGTACGCAGTTATACATAATTACTTTCCTGACAGAAATTCATATTTTCGATAAGTGGAATATAATTAATTAATTATTTGTATTTAATAGAATGTTTTCCACTGTACAAAGACACGCAAATAAGTGACAGTATGTCAGTTTGGTGACTGACGATTAAATCTGGCAGTGCTGCAGTAGTCTGAAGTAGTTGTACTATGCTACAATCTACACTCCAATTTGAAAACAATCTGTCGTTCTGTACACTGATGTTTTGACAGTACGTCGCCTGACTCAACTTGAACCAACATTACAGTGATGTTATGCTGGTTGCGTGCTGCCAGGTATCGCGCAATGTGATAAACTTTATTTGATCTAATTTTTATTGGAGATGCCAACAAACATTGCCTTTTATTCCACTGAGCCTCACGCTCATAATTACGTAACAACGAAGAAATTACATAAAGAGAAAACATTCAATGTACACAGCCCACAGACTAATAATACGGTGTATTACATATATGCGCCAATTACTAGTTCAGTATAACATATTTTTCTGCTTTGAAAATTAAAAAAAAAAAAAAAAAAAAAAAAAAGTATTTCACTCCTGTATCATGAAGTTATGAATGTTGGATTTATGGGACTAATATACTTTTTGCAAGACTGTTTCCGATCAGAAAAACTTATAGTACATTTTACTGACAACTTGAAATTGGCGCATTGTCTATTTATGCATAACACTGTCCAATTAGGATGGCAAAAAAGAACAGCATGATACCACAGATACATACATACATACATACATGCAAACATATTTACGAGAAAATTAAAAGGATTTAATGGAACTATCAGAACTGCATAATCATTGAGGAGCTTACTGAAGCAAATGTTGAGGAACAGAGTTCCGACTGCATATGGTTGTTTGGAGTGATCGAAGTCTTGGAGCTACTCGCCTGATCACCTTTACGTTCTAGACACTTGACAGGCGTGCCATATTCCTTCAACTTGTCTGAACGAAATTTTGAACGATGACCCTATATTATTTTTAAGGCCCGATGATAAATATACATGTTGAACTTAAGTATCAAGACAACTATGAAGGTTTTGTACAGAAATTTGATGGGCGCCACCCAACTGCGCGCTAGAGGGGCTCAGAAGCGACAAAGTTTAAAAGGGCGACCTTGAAGCGTGTATCAAATGCCACATCGTCACAACGAGCCAACGCTGGTCTATTTTCACTATGGGAATTTCAGCGGTGACCATATTAAGTTTATCAGCGGAAAGTCGGCAGCAGAATAAGTGCATGTTTCGAAAGTCCGTTTTTAGCTATGTCAGATGGCTTCGAAACTGTGTTTTTAATCCGCATGGTGCCTTAACAATAACACTCCTCCAATGTCTGACGTGTGATTAATTTCGTACATTAGAAGAATGGGCACACACGGAATAGTTTCGTAAAAAAAAGTATATATGTACACGCTTCAACATATTTGAAGCACGTGGTATGCGGCGAACTTAAAACAGTTTAACCTGGCTCTTAAATACTATACAGGACAATTTTAACGCCCATAAAACACGTAAGAACGAGGAATTGAAAAATATGGGTATGTATAGCGATTATTGAAGATATTTAGGAATATTTTTGAATAAACCAGATTTTTCCTGACACTGTTCGCAGAGTACGACGACCAAGACTGGCGACACCATTAAGTTTAAAGATGGATTCACAATGCCTCGACGAGATCCACACAACAGTTCTTTAAGCAAAACAGCAAAGACGATTCTGGTAGCAGTCACAATGCTCCGACATGCGGTTCGTCGTGATATGGCCGTCGGCGTACCAAAAAGTAGAAGCCACCATATTTTGTTGAATGTATTATTTCAATCAGCTGTTTCGTGTAACACGAATGAAATTGTAAAAAAAAAAAAATGTCTCAAAATAAAAATCAACAGAAGCATAATGCGTAATGTTCTTCGCTGAAATGAAAGTACTTTTACGGAAAAAACACGGTCATTTATAATTTATTAGCAAATAACCTAGTTGCTTTGCCTATAGACATGCAACGCGTATCTGGCGCAAAAAATAACTTAAGCCAAGGTACAGTCGGTGAAGTTTATCTGTATTCGAAGTGTTATTGTAAAGAAAAAAAATATGCAAATGAAATATACGAAGCATTTTCAGTTGCAAGTAAATTTCGCTTTGTAATGTTGCATTTACTTTGCCTGCAAGGTCCGATACGGCGAAAATTAGAAATAGAATCTACTTTCGTCTGTCTGTCGGGGCAGTAATTTTGTCGGACTGATGCTTCATTTTTATTGGTTGCTGCTCAGATTTTGTTGTGTTGGTGCTGTTGCGTCTGACTCGTCGGGGCATTGAGAATCCACCTTTATCGTTCATATGACAGTCCATGGGTGAATGGTTGTAATGAGGCTCTGCTCTCTCTAATAAAGTACTCAAGGTTCCAACTCGTACTAAGAGCGGCCCGGTATACTTAAGACGGGCACATATTCCAGAACGTATTGTCCGAACGATGGCCGTAATGGTTTGAAGAGCAGTTGCTTATTATGGGCGAGTTTCGCTGTCACGTGTTGAAGACTCTCTTAGTAAACACTAAATCAGACATACCGTAAAGACCGAAATTACATTTTTCTTTCAGCACAATTTTGGAGACATTTCAACCATGAAAACTACTTGTCACATTTAACCCAAATTTTCACGTCGTCTTAAAAGCAAGGCAGCTGCGTTTCTTTAACTTGCTTGCGTGTTCGTATACATATTGAACATGTATGTAATCTTTCGGTAACTGAACACGCATTTTTATTTATCTTATAATTCCGATTCACCTTAAAGATATATAGAAGAAACGTGGCAAGATATTTCACAAATACACATCCAATGCCTTTTTGTTCCAATGTCGTTGCATGTGACATACGTAATAGAAGTTACTCGAGAGATTAAAACCTACGGTATGTTCATGTGATATTATTACAATATCTTGAAATTTGTACGTTTATGTATATTTTTGTAACGTTGTTAATAATATCTGTAGTAAAATTTATTCTATTTTCTTAGATTCTTCACGGTGTTATTCGCACATGTAGGTGTAGTTTGAAAGATATTATCTTAGGTTTAGTTTTTAAAATGTCCTCTACGGCATACATAATTAATTCCTGTAGCCTGTTGAAGAGACCACAATACACCGTCTACTGTAACAGCGTATAAAAGCAGCTACGTATATATTAATTTCATATGTATAATGAGACGTCTTGCCTGGATACTCGCAAGGAAAATGTACCTTTGTTACGAATGGCTGATACGTGCAGACAACGTTGAAATATCCGGGAATGAATGTAGTAGGAAAACGTTGGTCGCACGCGAACACAGTATACTAAGTGACATAAATGGAGAAGTTACATGTGTAACATGCTGTTTCGTACGACCAGTAATGTTACAGCTGTAACACGTTGTGCACGTGCGTGTTAAATGACACAAAACTTTAGGGCAGACATAGTATACGCTCTTTCAATATCTCTAGCACGTTGCGTGCTATATGTGCAAGGAAATTAGTAATCTATGAATTATTCTTGTAATGGAATTTTTTTAGTAAACGAAACATTTTGGACGTAACAGTATTGCAGTGGTATGCCGTCCCAGAAAACCAAGAGTGAGATAAAACAATGAAATGAAACAAGCAGAATTTGGCTGAAGTCAACATAGGCATCGACAAATTTAATACATCATGAATCCCATAAGTAGCAATGTGATAACACAAATATTTTTAAAAAGTGTGATTCAAAACAAATAACCAAATGAAAATTGAAATCTTTAATGTTTCGTTAAGAGCATTGCCTCCTTGGAGCCCTGGCGACAGCAAGTGATATTGTTTCCGGACAAAAACCATTTTCTGCATCGCGAAAAGGAAAATATTGCTAAATCAACACAATTGCAGTAACAAAATTGTGAGTAACAGTTTTTGAGGGTTTTCAGTGCGTAAAATTGTTTTCAGAGTATCGAAAAAAACAAACTAAAAGATCATTTGGCAATGTGCACGGCGCCGAGATGTGTAAAAAAAGTCAGTGGTGGTGTATATGTAGCTTCAACACGTTCTGAGCCACATCGACAATAACTTAACATGCAAAACCCTGTGCTTGCTCCTGCAGAGACTCTGAGGCAGGCAGGGCCCTAAGTTTGATTGATTTGTAAGTTGACTACAGCCAAACTGTTCGGTTTATTTTAATGTATTTGTCTCAATATTTATTTACAGAGACGACACTCTATTGTAACTGCGCATGTACAAAATATTCCAATGTATCAGTCAATAAGCATTCTCGTTTGCTAAGAAACGACTACTGGTGACGTGGGATAGATAGGCTACGTACGTGGGCTGTTGAAGTGTCCGAGTTGATTGCACTCGTCCAAGGTTGATTCTAAGCTCTGGCTGGCCTTGCTTGACACTAGTTGACCGATAAGTGAGAAGAGCGGGAGTTCACAGCAGCGACACATACTGTAGAAACTGGTCCGGTGACAGCTTTGATGACTTAACCAAGGCCGTTGGAATCTAGGCCATGACTCGCTCAAGAAGGGGCCTTTAGGTTTCTGCACACACGCCGCGGGAAATAAATAACCGAGTTAAAAAAAATTCGTATTATTAGGATAGGTATTGTTTCCCGAATTCAGATTTTGTGAATGGGAGCTCGTAGACAATCTACGTACCCCGAAGGATGACATGATATGAGGCCCTACGATGGTGAAGCGATGGAATGAAATGGGCGAGGGAAACGGGAGATCCCTGAGAAAACCGATCTGCGTCATCGTCCGGCACGATTCCCACATACGAAAATCCGATGATCGACACCGCCGAGGATCGAATCCGAATCGCCTTGGCGGTAGGTGATTGGTCTGACCACTCAGCCACCGCGGTCCCAGTTGAGTATTGATGAGTGATTCCATTTCGATGTTTCGAACAAGGTGTTTATCTTCACAAGGATACAAAGACACTGTATTCGTCTTAGCATGCTCTTGGAATAACTTCTTATTCAATTAAACGACATGAAGTGAACACGTTCTAGGCCATTCTGCTTGGTTCTTATCTGCGATATAAAGGCCAGCTCACGTCAATGGTAGCTATAATGATTGGCAACGCTTACGAAAACAGTCAGTTTTGGCATTACATTCTTTACTTACAGTCAGGTAAGCCTTTCCACTTGATCAGGAAACTGTTTGCCTAATGTATTTGTTCCAAGGGGTACAATATCAGTGCTGTCGGTCTATCTCTGTGTGTGACCAAATTGAACGGCGCCATATTGCAGCCCATAACATGCGATGTCCTATACCAAAGATTTTTGTTAAAAAAAAAAATAGTTACCTCCCACCCTTGTTAAAGTATACAATTTCCTGTCTTCGGCTGCAATATGTCAGCGTTCAATTTGGTTATGTAACAAAAGAGTAGCCTAACAGTTTAGTTCTTTTATAACGTCTTTGGTTTGTGCAATATTATTTACTGTATGTAACTTCACCAACAATGTTTCAAAAGAAGTAAGGCGAAGAACTGTAAACATTCTACAATTGAGGAGAAAAGTCCTAGAAGCCAAATGTGAGTAAAATACTGTAGTTAAAATTGCATTGCTATTAAACTATCCCTAAAAGCATGTTCACTGTGCGAAATGTTGCATTTATTTATGCATACTTTCTATATACATACATATTTTGCTACTAATATATGATTCTAGTGACCAGTGACTTGGATCTGAAGATATTACTAATTCCATTGAGAGTGCGAAACAAGTTCTGGCAGTGTTCCAATTAGTTTATAATTGTTGTCAGCGTAAATATCTTTTCAGTTTCGAAAATGAAAAACGGTTATGTTCGAATTACGTAAATAAAGTGTCGGTCGTACACATGTAATTTAAAAAGAGCATATTCATAGGATGCCACAAAATGAGTAGATTAATTAAAATCACGATGTGGGTTGAACAAACAACACAGAAGGAAGTAAACTAAGTTGTTCACTACAGTAATCAAATTATATGATACACTTCCCACTATTGTTCTAAATAAATATTTCGTTCGTCTTGCGCTCTAACAGCAGCATGGGTAAATTTCAAAGAAATGTTACAGAAACGTAGCTGGAACGTTTTGAAGCTGTTTTTAATTTAAAAAAAAAACACTGTTATATTTTAACCGTACATTTAATACTTGCTTGAAACAAAACACTGAAGCATTTGTACAGCATTTAGTTCTACATTTTATGCATGAAGAAGTTACGTTTACATAACCTTCACGAAAGCGTTTCTAACAAAGTCTTCTTAAGAGCGCTTTCACATCGCGCTTCAAATGCTTTACAGTGTCTTTGTTAATACGTTTTTAAAATCTATTCCACATGTGCTCATTGTTTCGATGTACAAAAAGAAAACTCACTTCAGACAAGGACAGAATATCATTGTTAACACAACATGCTTATCAATACACTGTATCTGAAACCTCCTACGTAGTTATAAACTGCCTTTCCAGACTGTCGTACTTCGAAATGTACTTACCGGATGTGTGTGAAACTTCCATGGATATACGCAGTGAACTTTGTTACAAACTTTCCACCAACAAAATGTTGTAATCAACGTTTTAAGTCCCATAATAAAAATGGATGGGCGTTAGAATTGCACGCTTGTTCAACTCCTGGCTCTTTGTTGCGATTCAGCCTATGAAATGCGTTACAAGTTCATCCTTGAAAGTTCCGTCATTTCTGAATCTCTAACGCACATGTAGGCGGCGCCCTTTATAGACCAACAAGAGCAACCATTCTCCGTTCTTCAGGCCGTGAACCCCACCAAAAAAGGACCGCAATTGTTCGGCAGAAGGGAGGGGGCTTCTGGGTTTTTAGGAATTACGTGGTGACATCAGCGGCAATTTACAGCCTCCGATACACATTCTCCAGAAGCAATGCCAATTCAAGTCTGACCCACGATTAGCAGTAAAACAAAGCTTGGTCTTTAGCGCCGATCCCCGGGGCCCCTGTGAAAGTCTGTGCGTCTCAGTTTTTATCCACGACCGGGCAGTTCCTTCAGAGCTCCAGAAGCAGAGTATTTAGTATTAAACGGGATACATACACAACAAAAAATTCCATAAATGGAATCAGGTCAAATAAAACGTATATTTGGCTGTCCTTGTTTAATTTGACCAGATTCCATTTATGAAATTTTATGTGATGTGACGTATCCTGTTGATTAAAGCAGACACTGAAATATACTTATTAGTCACTACAAAATATTTAGTTAAAATGGACCATACCAAATTTTTTTGTAGTGACCACAAAACATTTTGCTGTGCCCGATAAAGTTTTGCAGCGACTACAAATCAATTAACCACTACAAAATTATTTTGTGAGGTCCATATTGACAAAATATTTTGTGGACACCACAAAACAGTTTTTTTCTGTGTACTCTGCTTACATGTAATTTTCTATTACCTCTTGTTTTCGTTTACATATATCTGCATAGCAATGAATTATATTCAAAAACCTACATTCAGTTAGTCGTAAGTGGGGTTAATCTGATTAGTCCCCGTGGGAGGGTTTCGTCATGGCGGAGTTTATTTATCTACTAAGTGTTCGGCCATTGTACGGTTTACAAAATATCGTGTTAAGAAACAACAAAAATTACATACAGTTGATGTTATATTATTAAACTTAAACCTTTAAATTATTGTAAGTTATAACAGTTTAGTTACATAAGGTAACATTTATTTACGTTAAATTTATCTTGAAAAAAAAAAAAAACATTCCAAACGTTAAAATTTAGCCTAAACTTACGAAAAAAATCTATACTATCATTCTTTAGGCATATTGACAAGAAACCAGTCTCACATACAAGTAGTCTGTTATAGAGATTTCTTTTTGATGCGTGAGCAGAAATTAAGTTCTTTCTGAAAATGAAAGCGTTACTGTATTTATAATCCTCTGGTAGATAGTTTCACAGACTGCAAGAGAGGTAGCAGAAAGATTTTGTAAATGTTGAGTTTTATATCTTGGGATTTGTGAATTCGTTTTGAACCTAGTTTGAAATGCATGCTGTGGGTTTTGTTTATTTATATTTCGAACATATAGGGTGGCACTTTCTTAGTGAGGATTAATTTTTGTTCACATAAAATTGAAATAAGCATCTACTCTCCATAATTAGCCAGTTTGATATATTTAAGTAGGGAGTTATGATATCTCGTATTTTCAGATTGTAGCAGAAGCCAATACAAGAATACTGAAACTTTTGGATTCGGCGTTAGTTTTTTTTTTGTCAAGGCCAACGAATAGACCGGCACAGTAGTTAAAACATGACAATACAAGTGAATTACACAACTACAATTTCAAGTTTTGTGGCAGGATGTTTTTGAACTTTTTTCAAGTCTTTTATGTTATAATAAGCCGCTCGTATTAACATATAAGTGTTCTTATACCTATCCAGAGTAGAGGCGAAAACAATACCTATATTTGTATACTTATTACAGGCTGGAACTACTGAGCCGTCAATAAATATTGGTTGAGTGCTGTGAAATTTTTATAACATTGGTCATATACAAGCATTTAAGGTGATATAGTTTATGACTGTTCCCATTACACCAAGCTACTATCCGCGTCAGATCCTCCATCGTATTAGGCTATTAGTCATGGGTTTAGATAACTGGTTTTTTCCTAGCGGTTTTTTTTTTTCACTCCGCAATGCGTTAATTCACTCGCGGGAACTGCTAGCTCTAAAAAATCGGAATGTTGGACAAAAACCTCAACACCCTCTCGTCCCATTACAAACTAACATTATTATTTCCGGTAGAAATGTTCCTAAAATTTCGCACTTTCCACGTTATCATATACGGATTTTACATTAGTTTATTTGTACCACAGTCTCCAGCAACATTTAGCAAGTGAAAATATCTTTGACACTTCGAAAGTCTATCATGGAAACAGGAATGTAGGAAGTATTAGATGTAGGTAGATTTATTAAAAATTACTGTGAAAGTACGTCAACCGATTTATTGAAAAGCAATTCCGTAAAATCACAGTATATTTTTAGTAAGAATGTACGTGATTATATGGATTTTTTTTTAAATAGTGCCGGGTCTTAATTTCTTTACAAGAGTTACGGTCAGTAAAATGGACAGCGTCATATTTGAAAGTTCAACAAAAATTATGACAGCAATGACAGATTGTTAGGCTTGCACATCAAATTAACAACACAGCGTGTAGCCATAGTAGCTCGCTTAATCCGCGCAACTGCGTCACCTTTTTTATCTCCATATCTTTATTTGCCTCATACGCAGTAAAATAGTCCGAGAGTCTGAGATAAACATCTTTTTTAGCCTACTTTCCGAAGGAAAAAGTAGGATTATGAGATTACCTTTCTGTCTGTGCGTGTGTCCCTTGAAATGTTTGAACCAGTGGTCAGAATTTCATCATATTGTATACACGTACAGAACTTTGTAATCTGACTTGACCTTTATTTATTTCGTTTACGCCCTATTTACATTTTCAAACTGTCGGCCATTTTAAAATTTTTCGATCAAGTTATGTCCAAGGAACTGTAAATTAAAATTTCATATATTTTGTTAGATATATACTACATACAAAGCTGACCTGACTTTTTTTAAAATTTGTCATATGCTGTGCTCATTTTTTTCAATGTGGCGGCCATTTTTATATTTTTAACCATAGTACTATATAGCATAGGAAATATTTTACAGAAGTTCACCAAACTTGGTACAAATACACTACATACAAATATGACTTGAACTTTTTTTGTATTTGGTACACCTTGTGTTCATATGTTCACATTGGGGGCCATTTTTAATATTTTTAGCATAATATGTATTACATATCTTAGGAAATATTTTTCGCAATTTCACCAAACTTTACTGTAGTGTATTTCATTCATCTTGTGTTCATATTTTCAAAGTGGTGGAAATTTTTATATTGTTAGCACAGTATTGCATATGAGGAAATATTTTTCAGAATTTCGCCATACTAGGTAAACATATACTATCTACTCACTTGACTTAAATTATGTGTACTTCCTTTATCCTGTGCTCATATTTTTAAAGTGGCAGCCATTTTATGTTTTTTTAAGAATAGTACCCCATATCTTAGGAACTATTTTTCACAACTACATCAAACATGGTACACATATACTGCATAAAAGCTGACTTAACTTATGTGCATTCCTTTCATCCTGAGTTGATATTTTCAAAATGGTGGCCATTATTATATTTACAGCATATTATTACGTATCTTAGGAAATATTTTTCAGAATTTTTACCAAACGTGGTACACATATACTGCATTTAAAGTCAACTTAACTTTTGTGTAATTCCGTCATCGTATGCTCGCATTTTCGCAAAGTCGACCATTTTTATAATTTTAAGCATAGTATCCCATATCTTAAGAAATATTTTCAGAATTTCGTCAAACTTGGTACATATATACAGCATACAAAGCTGACTTTACTTTTGTGCATTCAGTTCATTTTTTGTTCATATTTTTAAAATAGTGGCCATCTTTATATTATTACCATATTGTAACATATCTTAGGAAACACACACACACACATATATGTGTGTGTGTATATATATATATTTCAAATTTTCACCGAACCTTGTACACACACTGCATACAAAGATGACTTGACTTTGTGTATTTCGTTCACCCTGTGATCATATTGAAAATGGCGGCCATTTTAATATTTGTAGTATAGTAATACATATCTTAAGAAATATTTTTCTACATGTTTGTCAAACTTGGTACACATAGTACATACATAGCTAACTTTACTTATGCGCATCTCATTTATCCTTTTTGTAATATTTTGAAAACTCAGACTGATTTTATCTTTATAATATAATAGCTGTCCCTTTGCGGCTTCGCCCGCGTGTACTATAGAAAAGAGTAACTAAATTTTAATAACGTATTAATTGATGGTGTTACTATATTCTCTGTATATCTTTATAACAACAAATACAAACAACTTTATCCAGTCCACTACGCTGAGGGTACTTCAATTGCAGAACATCTTTGTTTTTAATTCATCTTTATTTCTCTACAAAATAGCTACCCGGCCGCGGCTTTGCCCGCGTGAAATTATGTAATACAAACATTAACTCTGGATAAAATGTGATGAAGGCATTTAATAGCTAGCATACTCAATAACAGTGAACTATAAATTGTCTTAGCTCAATGAAAAGAGCGCACGCAATATGCTCGTATGATGTCATGTCCCATCGCAAAAACTTGCACAGGATACGAACCCGTAACCCCACCCTTCCCACACCACAAACTTTGTACAATACCCGAGTGAATACTTAAAGGCAGGCCGTAATAATACTTTCGTATGTACGGGCTACAGTCCAAAGAGGTTTTATTTATGGTGGGTTGGCAAAAAAAACAAAAACAAAAAAAAAAAACAGCAACTCCACAGATTTAACTACAAAATATTCAAGACAGGCCATGAGAGTTATTTCGCGTGTACAGGCTATAGTCCAAAGAGGTTTAACTATAAGCAAGAAATAAAAAGGAAACAAATTTTGAACTATTTCAGGTGTTACGAAAGATTATTCTTAAACACGTTTTATTTTTTTATAGGCTTTCAAGGATGAATTTCCAAAAATCGTTAAATTGCTTTTTAGGTATTTACTTATGTTTCATTATAAGACAAAGCCACCTCGATATCTCTAACGGTTTAGGTGATACGACTGATTAATAAAAAAACTGTTTTATTTTTTTACCGGCTTTCAAAAACGAATTTTGAAAAATCCTGAAATCCATTTCTAGGTATTTGCATAAGCTTCATTTAAAAAAAATCACTTCGATATCTCGGGTGGTTTAAGAGGAAGAGAGGATTTACTGTAAACGAATTAAACGGCTTTTCACCTCCTTAATATAAAAATTCCGAAAAATCCTGAAATTTGTTTCTAGACATTTGCATTTGCGACCTAACGAAGTGAATAAGACGACGATAGCCCGTCGGGTTCGAGAAATATCAAAGATTTGCAAAAAATACATTTCACCCCGTTTCACCACATTAATAGCCGAATTTCAAAATTTCCTTTCTTAGTGCGCGCCTACGCCACAAGGGGAAACTTCCCTTAAAATTTCACGTTTCTAGGTCCAGTGGTTTGGGCTGGGCGTTGATGAATAAATGAATGAATGAGTCAGTCAGTGAGTGGGGCCCTTCCTTATATATATATATATATAATAGATAGATAGACGTCTCAGAAAATGTTTTCCCCAATTTTATTAAACTGGGTACTCGCTCTCACATTACTTAGCAAGCTTACATGTCTTTAGTAAATTGTTAATATAATACGTTTAAATTAATATTATTAATTGATATTCCTTGATTATGTAAAGGACTTTAACTTTCAGGTTTAAAGTGGAGGCCCGACTGGGCGCCGACCCCGCTTTGCGCGGCGAGGTTTCTGGCGGGTGCAGGCGCCTCTGCTGCGTCCAGTAGACTGTTCTAGGCCTGGGTGAGATTAATGTAGACCCCAGGGGGAGGCTGACTGTGTGCCGACCCCATGGCACCCACTTTGAGGAAAGTAGGCTTATCAATTATATAGGTCATTCGGAATAAAATGAGCACTAAAGATTTAACATTTCAAAAAAAATCACTAGCCGTTTCTGCATATACGCCACCATTAACAAGAGTTACTTTACTGCTTGTATGGTTGGTAGCGATTCATTACATGTGGTTCCGTGTATTTTCCTATTTGAATACAACATTAGTGAAAGAACATATGAAATCGACCTCTCTGTATTTAATATACTTCAGAATATTTGCTTATGATCTTATTGACATTCATACTTACAGTATAATTAGACTCAATTGGTGCGACAATAATGTGACTCTATCGCCGACCTCGAGTCGCGGTGGTCGTTACAGCTGGCTCCGCGCTTCAGACAGTTCAAAACTCCACCAACAGGTGGCATCAGTGTTAGGTTCTCGAAACCAAGTTGCATAATTTGCGTGCGTTTGTCCGTTGTGCGTGTATACACATTCAAAAGTATTGGATATTACTTTATCATTGCCGAAATAATGTGAAACCATCGGTAATCTGTAAATTCTACGTTTGCCAGCCTAGAAACAACATACATTTTATTTCACATGTTAAAAAAATACTTTATTTATTGTTTCTGAAGTGCATCGTCGTTGTTCGTGGCAGTAGAACCGAACGAAACTTAAATTATTGAATAGCGTGTGTCATGTCTGTTTTAGTGGCGGTTTTGCGTTACAAATTCAAATAAAATATGCCCTCATTTACGACATTCGTAACGGCAATAGTGTGTGTTGTTTAGATTAGTCGATGGACTGAAACCAGACATTAACTCGCAGGTATTTATAACTAAGATTACTTTTTTATATCTTATATTCAGCCCCCGTGAATTTAATAAGTAGATATTATAACTAAAATTTATCGGAGCAGTTTAATGTGTTTGTAAACATTGCACAACCCTATGTAAATAAAAGCACATGGCATTATTTGTGTTTACATTCGGCGGAAAGATATAAACTGGCAGGAAATATAAATTAATCAGGGCTTTTTTGAGTGTTCACTTTATTCCGAATCACCTATAGTCTAGTGGTAACTCCTTGTTTTAAAATAGTTATTTACAAAATCCATGGTTTTGGGCTAAACTGCAAATAGAGTTCCAGAGACGCTGGGGCCGCGGTGGCCGAATGGCGAGACGATTCGCCTCCCACCATGGCGATCAGGGTTCGATTCCCGACTGGACCGGTCCCCGGAATTTTGCATGTGGGAATTGTGCCGGACGTTGCCGCTAGTCGGTTGGTTTTCTCGGGGATCTTCCGTTTCATTCCAGCGCTGCTCCACACTCGCCTCATGTCACCCTTCACCAGCGCTGAAGAGCTCGATGTTGAATGCAGACCGAAAATCTCTCGTTTCACTTATCGTATTGCCTATTTAATTCGTACAGTGCATACTCGAGTATCCACATGTTTAACTTAAACTAGAAAGTTAATAAGTTTATAGTCAATAGATATTCACTGTTAATTAATCTATTTTTTAAGTATTACTTTGATATAAAGTTAAGCGTGTGAATTCATGCCATGAATATTGCAATTGTACAGGTATCAAAGCATCAAAAGAAATGTATTGTTAAGGCTAAATGGTATTGATGTTTTCCGTTATCAAATAAAAGTAAACCGAATTGTATAGCGAAATGTACTATTTTTGTAGCAAATTAAGTTAGTTAACATTACGTTCATTTATTCATTTGTCTGAGATATAAATTAGCATGCCTTCGTAATATTTCGTAGTGCCATAGTTCTCTATTGATGTTTGTGAGAAATATTTTTCAACGTCTATAAGGAAGAAAGATGCAATGAGTATAATAAACGCTGCTAAAATAATTTTAAATGTATAACCTGAGATTTTTAAACAAAAAAATTAAATAATGAATGGTAATTATTGAAATAGGAAACATTTCTTGCAGCCAGTAATAAGATAAATTTTGTAATAATTATTTTGAAATAAATCGCTATACGAAAATACTATTATGAACGCATCTGTTTGACATTCTTATATTCAGGCCTTGAAAATGAAATTCACCAAAACATAATACATAGAAGTTGATTGCCTTGGTAATCAGAACTACTGTAAACTATTGTTTAAGGTGGAGATATTCATTCAAAATTTGTTAATGGATAATCGTATTCAAATGACACATTATTGTCTTAATTCCACTGAAGAGCAAACATAATATTTTTATAATAAATATCCAATTCTTCAGAATCATTCAGAATGCAGAGAAACGTATAGTCAATTTTCTTATGTAATTCGTTAAAATTGTATGGAGAATAGCGAAGTGCACATGTTTGGAAAGTTTGTGACACCAGGAATACAAAAATTAATGTTTACATTTGCTTACAAGGCTCTACAAAATTTAAAAATTGTTGTATTTAATATTTTTTCTTAAATCTAATCCATGGAAAGGTACAAAATGTAAATTTTCGATGAACTTTCAGCTATATTATACCAACAACTTAGAAGCAAGTCTTTCAACAGTTTGACAGAAAATTAATGACGCTACGAAGTTCACCTAGTAATGTTTTTTTTTTTTTAAAAAAATGCATCTGTTAATAATTTTATCTTATTTTTAGGTGTTAAGTCCAATATCATCACTGCTTCTGCTTTCTTAAAAATTCAAATTAGCAAAATATGATTTTGAGACATACCGTTACATTTTTGTTTTCCGTTACCAATAACATGATGCTTTATCAATGTTATCTTAACTACAGTACAATTCTTTAATTCTAGAACATAACTCTTTATGTTTCTATCGCTTAAAATAAGTAAATAATTTTAATAAGAAACTGAATATATGTAAACTACCATAGCAACCATATTGAGATTTCAAAAAGGCGTCTGTGTAAATATAAACATCGATTTACACATTCCTAAGGTTACAAGCTTTCCGAAAATGTGCCACATACCTTCTCTATAAATTCTGAATGAAAAATTATTTTCGGTACACAATTCTATATTCTATACTAATACGTAGGTTACCTCGAATCTTTTTTTGATAGAAGCGACTGTAAACGTCCCGAGGGTTGATATAACCTGCTTACCGTATTCCTGTAGGCAGATAATTCTGCACTCGCTGTTTCAACCGCACTGTACGTTGTGTATACCGGTAGGCCATGCGCCACCTTACAGCCTTAAAGCGTAGTAAATACTGTACAGTTAGCTCGCGCTATTTAACATTCGTCTTGGCCTACTCTGTTGTTGCTTAAGAGCGCCTTTGAAAAATTGACGTTCGTGCAAGGTGCGTCCGTCCTCACAGACACACCATGTATAATTCTCTCGTTGACAAATGACGCTGACGTATGAACACAGTCGCATGCAGGATAGGAGCCTAACAGGTCCGAGCCCCACCCCTACCCCCTCTCCAAATAATAGAAATTACACGAAACGCAGTAGTGAAATAGGGTCCAGCTCCTCCATAATTTACGGGATCTGCTTAGATACCATAATTGTGTACCTTAAAATTACAATTTTCTCGGGGGAGGATCCCCGGACCACTCTCTTTATTGATGGGATCGTTGTTACATTGTAGCGTTGCCAAATTCGGGACTACATTACAATATTCAATGGTTGTATTAGAAAGTCTTGGTTGTTGTAGTTCACGTCGCGTATAACGTAACCTTGTAATAAATTTTATACATCGCAAGACAAACTTTATGAATCTGACTCTTAAGTGCTCCTCCGAAGAAAAAAATTCTGAGGGACCCAAAGCATGAAAGGCAAGACACCATCTGTCGTGTCTCCACAGTTACAATCTACATATATTAAAAAATAATAGAAAATGAAAAATACAAAATACAGCAGAAAACTATACCGGATACGAATGCGTCTTCGAATTGCAGTAAACATTTGGAAATTTCACTAGCACAAAAGTACAGCAGTAGTAAATGCATTCTCACGTTGAAAAACATTTGGTTCTCTCATGTCCGCAATTTCACAATGTAACTACATCATGAGATATTTTCCCAATAAAGAGTAATAGATGATTCTTGGTGAGCAAGTCAGTTGTACAACTTACCCAGTACAATAGATTGGTGAAAATTTGAAGTCTTACTGGGAAACAGGGTGCAGGCGAACGGAAACACTCAACACATTAACCATATAGATTTTCTGATTAGTTGTACCAAAGTAAATCGTGCAGTCATTTGAAACCTATATTGGTTGGTGTAAAATATGTATTGAATAATAACATATTTGTTTTGCTTACTAATTCAGGACTGTAGTATTTTCACTAAATTACATGGGGATCTACATTTAGTAATTCACAACCAACCTTACAAGATTGAGACAATCTTTTTAACTTCGATTACGTGAAGTAATGGGTAGCGATATATGTTTTTGCATGGGACTAGGTTGATTTCAAAAGCACCGAGTTTATGAGTTTCGTGCAGAACACAAACGTTTTAAGTTAGATCAACTATCGTACTACAGTATATGTCTGTTTGCAGAAACAACGCAAAACCAACCTTATTTCGTTATCAAAGTATATATTCCTATTACATTTTTATACTTTTCCTGGTGATACGATGTTAAATCACTTGGCTGACGAGTAAGTGTAGGTCAACGAACCTTTCACAATTTTTAATGAGCATTACTTTTATTATAGTGGGTTGCGTATTACCCAGAGACCTATAAAGATAACAGCACAGTCAGTTAACACAATCGGTAACTTCTTCAAAGTGGAGTAACCGGCCATGAACCAACAATCTGATAATCAACAATAGCAACGTTTGTAAAAAAATTTCTATAAACTGCGTGAAACAATGAAATGGTTACTGATAAGAGAACAAAGCACTGATAATCTTGGAGGCGTCGCGGTATCGTTTAGCGTAAGAGAAATATTAAATGAACACGTGACCGATTCGTTGCGCCTGTGATTAAGTTATTCGAACCCGCAATGCCTCATGAAATGAGTGAAGTGAAGCAGTGGTAAAACACTAACTTCGTGTTCGAGAGGACTTGGATTCGATTCCCAGTCGTACCATCCTGATTTCGGTTTCCAGGCTTTCCCTGATTTATTCCAGGAAAATGCTGAGATAGTTCCTGGGAAATTACTCCTCCCTTCTCACTGTGTTTCTCTACCAAGGCTGTGAAGATATTTGAGGGGAATAGTCAAGTTTCGTAAGTGATTTCGTTTAGATTGTATGGACATTAGCGGAAGTTGTACATGTTTGGAAAGCTTGTAATACAAGGAGATTTGCTTACACGTCTTTGTAAAGTTTCAAAATTGTTGACTTTAAATACAGTTTTTTTAAAGGTACGAAACATAATTGTTAAATGAACTTCCACTGACTATTTTTATCAATATATAAGCACATATTTTAATAATTCTGCAAAAGAATAACACCGCTATGAAGTTTACCTAATAATTTTACTTAAAAAAAAGTGTCCCTTTTGTTGATAATTTTGTCTTATTTTCATCCTGTTCAGCCCAGTATTATCACTGCTACTGCTTTATCAGCCATGTAAATGAATAAATATATTTTTGACATATCGTTATAATTTTTTCCTTTGAGAAGTAACACTGTGGCACTTGTAAAAAAAAAGTTGAGGTAAATTTACTCTACATGTAATGGAAGCTAATTACCTCTACAAGTGAGGGAAAATTACTCAACAAGTGTCAAGGGAAGTTACTCAACTTGTATTGTAATTTTTCGTTACATTTTGGCGCAAGTCCTCTAGGACAATTTGACATAACGCGCGAGCGAAACTTCCGAGTGGTTTGTGTGACGAATACACTACCTTGCGGAAATTTCCACACATATTCGGAAATCAGATTTCCCTTTCAAGGTTGGGGAATATTACCATAAATGTGATGAGTAACGTTACTAACTTTTTTTACAGCGTGCTTTATTGTAATCTCTAATAAAATTGTTGAATTATTTGAAGATAATAACGTACGTTTCTATCGCTTAAATAAATATTTATATGAAATTGAATCAGAGAATTGAAAAAAATTCTTAGCCATTACATTGAGATTCAAAGTGCAAATGTAAATACCAATTACCATATTCCTCCCCTTACAGAATCTCCAAAAATGTGCCCCTACCTAATCTCCAAAAATTCTGTAAAAAAAGTTATTTTTTGACATACGACACCTGACTAGATTGGAAAACGCCAAATAAATATATATGCCGTTTTTCACTCATTTGATAAAAAATATTGTCAACACTTATGACACAAAAGTGGCTTGCATGACCAAAATTTGGCTGCCCTAACAGTGTTGCCAAATGTACCTGAATTTTGGTAGGTAGTACCAAGAATTTTTTATCTTGATACATAAATTACGTGCTTTAATACCCGATGAAATTTATACAACTAATGTCTTCTTATAGCGACTGGATTTTGTTGAGAATAACATATTTTAGTGTTCCTCGTTGAAACATATTTGCATGCTGCTTGGCTAGTTAATTTTAACCCAAAATTACGAATTATCCTCAAAGCACAAGTTCTAATCTTACACACCTTTCTTCGTAATTCTCGCACGTGGGAATCGTGCTGCATATGCTGTTGGCATATGGGTCTTAAGGAGAGATCCTGTTTCCCCCGGCCATTCATTTCAGCACTGCTCCATACTCAAGTCTTATCGCTCCTCACAAGCGCAGACCACAACACATTTCTTTAACTTCTTCAATGCCGTAAAAGATTGTAAGGTTTGGTACAGCTGCCGCAAGATTAATATATCTGGCATCTCCTCAGTCCAACATCTAGAGCTCGCCCCCGTTGTCTAGTCCAGGTTACGAATAAGTCATGTGAAATTTCTGACACGCAGTAAATTAAGTTTTAATTAAAAAATCACTAAACGGGAGAGAGGCAGCTTAAAGTAAAAAAAGAAAAAATAAAGTAATGAAGCTAACTAACTACTGAAGAGCAGTTATAATCAGCTCTCGTTTTTAAACAGTTTGTTGTATAAAAAGAAACTAGAAAAATATAAGATGGTAATAACACTTTTCTGAATACTTCGCGAATAAATCCACATCTATCACAAAAAAAAAATATATATATCGGGAAACCATGGGCATTATGATGGTACGATGTTAATTAATTTTCTTAGTTGTCTTGGAAACAACAAAGGGCGTCTGAAGCACCATTGGTTAAAGCATGTACCTAAACAATCACGCCGACTAACGGAGGTGCTCATGTGTATGAGAAGAGACTGAAAAATTTCTCTGATTTAATCTGAGACGAACTGTAATTTAAGCAGACATTGTCTGCTTCCATTTACATTATCACTACCTATCATCTATCCTGGACTAACATAAGTCTGCAAGGAAACTACAGCGGAATATTGTCCCCTCGAATTTGGACTGAAACTTTTACTGCTCTCTGTGGCAACACGTGAACAAATAGCCCCAACTTAAAGATACACAGGTCAGAAGAGTCTAGCTCGTAAGTATTTGAACTGCAAATTGTTTCCCTGCGTATCACAATTCCTTTATAAGACGCCAAATATCTATTGACTACGGTCTGAAACATGAATTCTCGTTCTGTACAAATGCTATATATGGGAAACTGTGGCTGAAAATGTAAGAGCCCTGCTTGGTTTTAGCCAACTTTGATCATGCAAACATTATTTATATTGTCACGTGTATAATATATCTCTACGAAAAATTAATTCTTAAGGGAACAATGAAACATTAATTCGATGCTATCTATGGTTACTTGAGACATTTGGGTAACTTGAAGGTATTTTTTAAATGAATTTTTGTTTCACCTACGGCGACCCTTAATTGAAATTGTAGTGACCATTCATGTTGTCTTAGGATGACAATATGTAATGCCTTTTCCCCTTTTGCAAACACGTTTAAAATAAATAGTTCTGAAAATTTTCTCGCGTTACTTGCTCACTGACACGACGTATAATTGTGAATCAATACAATGTGTTGAAATAACTGACTTCTAATTTTTACGAACCATTTTCACGAGTTAAAAGACGATGCTCTGTTGCAGTATAGCTAATGTAGATTTTTAATTAGTAGTAATTATTTTTTAGGTTAAATTTAACGACAAAAATTATTATTCCCCTAACATCGAAGAATCTAGATTTTATGTTCTGATAGAAAGTATTTTGGTACAAATAAAAAGTTGTTACTTTGGTTGCATAAGAGAGTGAAAATCTGGCTATATTTGCTTGATGTTCTGTCTTCTCCATTTTCATCGTAATTTTTACAAACTTAAGGTTGTAGATATTGCCCCCTATTTGGAAAGTCTTTAGAAATAAATGTAATCTTAAAAATTAAAAAAGTGAGAAATATATTATAATTTTAATTAAATTTAATTTTTTATGGAAAAGGAGTTTCTTTTTTGTTTTCAGCTTGGCAGGATTGCTCTATTGTCCACGACGTCATTCCGGCATTGACTGCCACGCTGAGCATTTTGAAACACTGCCAAGTGATCCGAACCGACAGCAGCGTGGTGGAGTAAGTTTAACAGCCCATTCCTAAATAAAAAAAATTTCTTTTTTCACATTTGAAATTATTTGCTATTCCGTGAGTCGCACTTTCTAACCGGTGGAGTGTTGTTTGTCCAATAACATTAGCGATTTTCACCGCTTGATTTAAACTTGCTTTTATTTCGTTAGACGCAGTGCGGTAATTAACTGTACCGGCCGGTTCCCCCAAGAAACTGTGCAAACGTTAAGGTAGCGGTTCACCTCAGTTTTCAATGTCTTTTTTTATTTATATAATTGTAGGCCTACCAGACATTTTTTCTTATTTTAGGCATACATTTTTTCTTATTTTAGACATACATTGTGATTAAATATTCCTCTTAGGAACTTTTTGTATCTCTCATAGTTTTTGCGTAATGAGTCGTAAACGTAAAAATTTGCACTTTACAGTTTTATGTACGCCACTAAAACCAACTGACATACAAAACCGAAAAAATTCGCTGTGTATAAGCATGTTGTAGGCTATGATGTGAGATAATAAAAAACAAACAAAAATGTTTTTGCACTTAATAAAAATGGTTAGTTTATAAATGCGAATCTAAACAATTTTTTAAAAATAAAAAATACAAAAATTTTTTTTTTACATGTTTCAAATCATAGCCCACGGCATTGTTATATACTGTGAATTTTTTCGGTTTGGTATGTCAGTTGGTTTTATTGACGTACATAAAACCGCAAAGTGCAAAATTTGACGTTTACGACTAATTACACAAACGCTATGGGAGCTACAAAAATATCCTAAGAGGAAAATTTAGTCACAATTTATGTTTAAAATAAGAAAAATATGTCGTATAAATATAAGAAAAGTTGAAATCTGAGATGAACCGCACCCAGATATGTAAGATATCCGTAGACCTGCACACAACTGGGCGGCTGACATGCAGAGGCAACGGGACATATGGCGCAAGCACCATCTTCGCCCTTATCGCCACCCGGCGACGTTGGGGCAGGCAGGAGCACTCTGAGAGTCAGGCACTGGTGAACGACCCTGACCCCGATATTTATCTCGTCTTGGTATTTCTTCCAGAGATAATATCACCTTTTCCACCGATAACGAGCGCATGGTCCACTTGAGCTAGGTCTTTGAAGAGCTCGCGTCACTTTTGTCCCACTAAGTATATTAGCAGCGCGCGTGCGTTGTTGTGTGAATCAAGCTCCGCCAGGTACAGAGGCCAGTTGTGGTGAGTTAACATTCTCAGCTCGGATATTATTGAATAGTAGATAGCTTAAAATATATTAGGGAAAACCTGGGACGAATCAGCGACTTCTGTACATCGTAATTTAGTAACTATACACTAGGCAGTGTGGATATAAGTAGTGGGTTAAATGCCATTTTGGAAAGGTAATGTAAGATTTATTTCTACCTTTGGAGCGAAGTATAACCTCTTCCGGCAATATAAAAATGTACGGATATTGTGTGTCACTAGCTCTCCACAGGAATACAATTTGCATTGCCAAATCAAAATGCATTTCGTTGGATTATTTGTTATGTGTTTTATGTATCGGTTTCTGAAATCCTGCAGACTTCAATGAACGATTTTACTATTTATTTATGTACCTTTGCTCTCTTAACAACTGAAAGGTATATGTCACTTTCTATGTAATTGCAATTACATTTATTGTCGAATTTCTTTTCTTGATGTAGAAACATAAAACCTCACTTAAGTCCTAAACATCATTCCAAGCACTACTTTTAGATTCTGCTAACATATAGGTCAGTTTTTGTGACATATGATTTGGTTATTAGCAGTGAGCTACTTAATAGCGTACTGCTTCGTATGTAGATCACGTTTTGGCGTTTGATCTGGTCTCAGTTATAGTGTGATTATTTTCATTTGATATTGTAAATTGTACTAATATTTAATTATATACTTATTGTACTAAAATAATCTATGAAAATTTGTTACTGCCATACGAAGCCGCGGTGAATTTAAGTTGCACTGCAGGGGAGCTATAATTTTTACCCAATATTTATACAAATCTCGAAGCATTGCTGTGTTTCGGTGTAAAGTAACGAGGTATATGAAACGTGTCAAAATTTTTTTGAAGGATATTTATAGTCAACATGTATTTATATGTATGTATGTATGTATGCAGTTTCTTCGTTATTTGTATATTTTTTGTAATAATTCAGTTTCAAGTTTGCAAAACAATTTCTAAACTGCCTGGTAGTACACGATGATAGAATCTGGCAATAAAATACTAAAATACCACGATACAACTTTACAGATTCTTCATTACATCAAGTAAAGAAAATTCATATCACAGTTGCATATTAAAAGTATAATTAAACTGTCTTATGTTTTCTTAGAATTGGGGACAGTGGTCGTAACAAGAATTTGATTACAGTCATTCAAAAACTACTTTTTTCTTTCCTTTTTTAATTCCAATCAACTTCAATTGATTTATGATTTAATTTTACAATAATAGTTTACTAATAAGTTATTAAATTTTGAAATGCGAACAGTATTTACAACAGAATAAATATAATTGTTTAACCAAACTTTATGTTACTACTAACATATGGTACTAAAATATGAAATTTCATCTGATTAGTTGAGTGAAAACACTACAATAAAACTCCTTGAGTTAACTACTAACGCTATTACAATTTTTCATAGTAAACTATTCGTTTTACATAATTTCGTATACGACGTACCAACAATCATGTTTGAAACTTGCTTACGATTAGTTTTTAATGTACCAGATATATTTTTTCTTATTTTAAACACAAAAGGTGACTGAATTTGGCTCTTATGAAATTTTTTATCTCTCATAGTTTTCGCGTAATGGCTTGTTAGTCATATTTTGCATGTTTCCGTTTTAACGATTACACTGAAACCAACAGATATACAAAACTAAAGAAAAAAATCACAGTGGATAAATACGTTGCAGGCTACAATGACATGCTCATAAAATTAAAGAATAAAATTTATTTGTATTTTAAAAAAAATTATTGACTTTTTAAAATTTTTATTTTTGTTTTTAGCATTTTTTTAAAATTCATATAATTTTTACTATTTATTTTTATGAGCATGTCATTGTAGCCTACAGTGTCTTTATCCAATTTGATTTCTTTGAGTTTGGTATATCAGTTGGTTTAAGTGTAGTCGTTAAAACGGAAACATGCAAAATATGACTTTAACTAGACTTTACGCAAAAACTACGAGAGATAAAAACATTTCATAAGAGCGAAATTTAGTCACATTTTGTGTTTAAAATAAGAAAAAATATATCTGGTACAAATAAAAAATAAAAAATGATGAAAATTGCGGTTGACAGCGCCCTTAACTAGTATGGTTAAATACAAATTAAATTACAAAATAAAAATAAATAAGTAGTAAAATTTTTTAGATCCCTATTTTTTAAAATATACCTTTTATACGCCAATTAAATTATTTATTTAAATATATTGGATAAATTAATTTGCATAGTAGCGTTTGCTTTCCTAGTGTGTTAAATTAAGATATTTAGTATTAATTGACATTTTCTACCATTACTTCTTGCAGTAGTGTTTTCTGCGAAAAATATACGTTATTTCCAGCAAAACCTTATTTCATTCACTTGCAGTTCAAGGGACTATTTATTATTTACAATTTATTAGTCATAATTTTTGACGTTTTAATTTGGTCGTGAAGTACCGGTGCAACTAAAGTTATAACATATTTATTCTGGGATTTATTTACTAAAAAAAGCATTATGTGCCAAACTAATGTTGATTAATTTTTCATATGACTACTGGTGCAGCTCAATTTATAAAATATTATTTCTGTTATTTCTTCAGTAAAGAAACCTTTAAGTACTAATAACATTTTGATGATTAGTTTTTAGTATGACTACTACTGTGGAACTTAGCATAAATGATTTGTTTCAAATGATAAACTTGGTACATTTCGCATGCAAACCCATGAACACTTGGTTCTTAGAAGTATTTAGAACCTAAGTAATTAACGTCGTTTTTCGTACATCATGATTGTACAACTTAACCAATTTTTCGATTGAAAATGAAAGCGTAGTGAACCATAGTACTAAATTAATTGTTTGTAATTATTTTACGAAGTTATTAAATTTTTTCTGACAATCACAAACTGAAGTAACAGTTGGTGAAACTCGTGTAAATAGTTCATAACGTTGTACAATGGACGTAACATTTTGGGACAAAAAAGTGTAAAAAAAGGTTTCAATTTAAATGTGGACTCATACGTGTTCATACGGTCAGATTCTCACTACCATCAAAAATGTATAGGAAAATAGTATAATTGTTATATGTAGAGCAATAATAAAGATATGCGTAAAAATACCAGTCATTTTCATTACTTTTGTTGAAGGGTTTTCTAATACATTTGCCGAGAAAATTTATTGCACAATTTCGAGGTAATTTACCCTAAAATTGCTAAGGTTGTATTACAATGTTCGAAAAGTTCAAATATTTCTAACGCCCTTTTATAAGCATCACCACTATGTATGAATGTAATGGGATTTTTCAAAATGTTGTTACCAATTCCAGACATCCGAATTATTTGAAATTCTGCACACGTATTAAGAATCGATGGCGATACTACTTCATAACTATGGCCTTGTGTTCTCACCTGTTATAAAAAATGTAATTTGGCTGTAATAGAAAAATTGTATTAAATTAAAACTTCTGAAAGAAACCGTTTTAAGATACACATTCGGTATATTTTTCATTTGGTTTTAACATTGAAAAATAGAAAATAAAATAATGTAAATAAAAAAGACACGCTTTTGTAGCAATATGAACTAAATTAGTAAAATAATCTTAATATATAAATTGAAATATCCTGACTGACACACACTCACGCTCTCACTCACTCAACGCACAACTCTTAACCGCTGGACCGAGAACAATGAAATTTTGAGGGAAGCTTCCCCTGGCCCCGTAGGCACCAACTAAGAATAGATATTTCGAAATTCTACAATTAAAGGCGTGAAGAGGGGTGAAATGTGTTCTCGAAGAATCCCAGATATCACATTAACCGGGAAAGCTATCATAATATTTTTAACTTCAAAATATTGCCCAACCAAATGTATATTTGCGAATTTTTAGATTTTGCAAAATTCGAAAATTAACAGAGTGGAAAGCCGTAAAATGTGTTTTTCATTTATCCGTGATTTGTCCTAAATCATTTCAGATAGTGAGGTGATTTTTACAATAAAATGATGCTTAAGTAAACATCAAAAGAATTTTTAGATTTTTTGGAAATTCGTCCTTGAAAGCTCATAAAAAAATATAACGTGTTTCTAATTCATCCCACTTATCTCCTAAGTCAGAGGAATCTTTGGAGTGGTTTTGCTTTAAAATAAATCTTACGTAAATAACAAAAAACTAATTTCAGGTTTTTCCTAATTAGTCCTTGAAATCTGTTTAAAAAATAAAATGTTTTTTTTTACAATAATCATCTACACCACTTATACCGTTGAGATATCGAGATTTTTTTGATAATAATGAAACGTATGTAAATATATACCAATAAAATTCAGGATTTTATGAAATTCGAAAATTAAGGATTTGAAAAGTAGTCAATTTTTGTTTCCCGAAAAAAGAGAACGACTGTGGATATATAATTGTACAGTTGTTTCTTTTTGGCTACCTATCCATAATATAACCTCCATTCGCTCAGGTATTGTATAAAGTTTGTGACGTGAGAGGGGTGGGGTTTCGGGTTCGTATCCCGTGCAAGACTTCTGTTTACATTAGATAGTTTCACACGGGCAAAGCAGCAGCCGGACAGCTATTTTTAGAGAAATAAAGATGAATTAAAAACAAAGATGTTCTGCAATTAAAGTACGCTCAGCGATGTGGACTGGATAAAGCTGTTAGTATTTGTTGTTTTAAAGATATACAGATAGTACAGTAACACCATCAATTAATACGTAATTAACATCGGTTATAATTTTCTATAGTACACGCGGGCGATGCCGCAAAGCGATAGTTAGTATTATTATATAAAGATTTTGATCTACAAGTACAGGTGGTCCCGTAACACAGTACAACTTATTTTTTTTAAAATTAATTTAAGTAAGAATGAAGTCACTGACCAAATAATTAATTTTAATATAAAAACGTGTGCGGTACTCACTAGTTACAATTCATAAACACTCTACCTTTAGGACTAAGTATCAATAAAAAAAATTAAGGCAAGTAAAATCAAGCATCCCACGCGTTTTTATATAAAAGTAAAATTTTTGGTCTATGTCTTTATTCTTATTTTAAGTTATTTAAAAATTAAGATATGTTGAATAATATGACATCCCATAGCCGTTGAACAAAATCTGTCTAGTAAACAGTTATTTTAAATCACAAAAACAATTTTTTAAATGTATAGTTTTTTTAGGTGGACATGTTTTAATAGCTTGCAGACTGAAGATCATGACGCCCTCGCCCTTAACTACAGAGGTGGATACGTCGTCGTGGCTGAGCAAGGAGCTGATACAGAAGGTCCTGCAGGACGGGGAGGATGACCAGTCGCTGACAGTGGAAGAGCTGGAGGTGCGAGACGCCGTGGCCAAGGGCGACAACTACGGCAGCTCTCTGCACAGGGTCATCGCCACACTGCGAGACAACCGTGGCAGTCGCAGAACATGCTCCCTCGTCGTTAAGACACTTCCCCAGCTACAGATGATGCAGAGATTCGCCAAGGAGCTGCTGCTCTTCGAGAAGGTAAGCAACCCCCTTAATAAGATTACATTAACTCCACGGTAAGCAACCCACGTAATACGATTACATTAACTCCACAGTGTCTGACTCCCATTGATTTTGAAGAATAGATCATATCGCAAAACTGTCTCCTAGTTTTGCTGGAAATAGCTTTTAACAATAGTGCATGACTTCTAGACGAATGGAAAAGAAATTGGGTTTTATGTCTCGTCGACAGTGAGGTCATTAGAAACGGCGACGCACAACTTGATGCCAATGTCAGGAGCTAGGACAGGAGTGGGCCAGGGCCTTTGATAAGGAACTATCTCAGCATTCGCCTGAAACGACTTAAACCTAAATCAGACTGACCGGAGGATCGAACCCGGGTTCTCCCGAATGTGAGTCCAACGCGTTACCGTTGTGCCACCTCTCTCGGTTCCTAGACAAAAATTATATAGTTTCGGCTAATGAGTTGACTAATGGAAATTAGTTTGATTACCCTTTGGAATTAAACTTTGGACCCTTTGATACTATGTATTTTTAATTCCGACATTTGTCAACTGTTAGCAAATGTCAATGAAATTTCATGATTAGAATTTTTCGCAAGATAATTTCGTTGCTAAGGTTTATCATATATTCGAAAAATATTCATTGTGAAATGTCCCAATGTCGCATCTGCTTACGGTAAATAATTAGCTAAAATCACTGTTTTGTCTTAAAAACCTTGACAAAATATTTTAAAAATTTTCAGTAAAGCGTAAGAAAATTTCTACGATACGTGCTTTATATTAGGTTTGAAAATTAACAAAACCAAAGCATTTGAAATATGGGATCAGATATATACGCTCGAGGTTAGTATGGGAGTGACAGCGTTTACTCTTCAGGCTTTCAAACAGTAACCTGAGTAGAAATTTTAGAGGTCCAATAAATAACGAGGCCCTGAATTGCCTGCAGGACAATTTTACATTAACTTGATGAAGAAAACATAGTCGTGTTATTTCAGCGTACCTATTTAACGCTAGCAGGTTTCATAATATAACCGTTACCTAATATAACCACGTAGGGTGAGATTACTATATCGCGGCTTCTGGGGTTATGTCCACGTCTGATTGTCGGTTTTCTTCGACGTTTCGGCGTGTTCTTTTCGCCGCCGTCGCCAAGGTTGCACCTACATTGAGAACTGCCGAAACGTTGGATGTACATGACCTCGGGCAAGAAAGCCTGCGACCAAGTTAACGGTGGCATTTATTCAGGGCCATATAATCAAGAATAACAATGATCAAACTGTTTTACTAGGGTCGCAGGTGTTCAGTTTTGTGTACTGTCGCATATATACAATCTATATACCATAAGTGTAGTGGTTAGACCACTCGCCTCCATCCACGGCGATTCGCGCTCCATCTCAGGTCAGTCGCTTCCGATTTTCACATATGGAGAACGTTGGTGACGTTGGCGTTAGCCGGAGAGTTTTGTTGGATTTCTTCCACTTCTTCCGGGCATTAATTACGCCATTGATTGAAACTCACTCATCTCTTGTCATCCACACCAACGTTCTAGAACTCGGTATTAAACTATGACCGAATTTTCCACTTCACTATATCTTGTATTTCTTACTTACTATAAAAGGTTTGCACCAACAAGCCGATGAAAAAAAATTGAGATTTTAATTGATCGCATTAACACGATTAACCTTTGGATATTTCTAATCTCATAAAAGGATACCCGTTTTGGCAGTTCTCTCCATAAAAACAAAGGTAGCTGTCAACAAGATACCAAGAAGTATATGTTCTTCCCGCACACAGCAGGTCATTTACAACTGCGTCCATGAAATGGCCGTCGACCATTTAATTTAAAACATCTTAACTGACGTATGTGATTTCACAATTATTGTTAACCTTCACAATTATTGTTAACCTTATCTTCATCCTGACAGTGAGTTATAAATGAAGAGGTTCTAAAATTTCGTGGTAGATCTGACCTGCAGGATGAATTTCACACGCCTATACATTTGAGTGAGTCAGCCATTGTTTCATTGTACACTGTTTCTATCCGAAGTCAGTTTGCGATAACAATGAAAATAATATTTTGGAATAAATAATTCAAAGATCGGGTAGTATGACAAACTCGGCCAAACACTACAGGACAATAGCTTCGCTAACCAGCAACATTGCGGAAACGCCTCCGCAAATCAGTGTTAAGGCGGCTACCCTGCCAATCGCAGCCATGCTAATAGTAAACCTGCTGTAACATGCAGGAACGAACCAGACACGGGGCTGGTATCGACAGCCTTGGGCAGCCAAATAAGTGTGGGAGTTCACCCGTACCATTTGAGCCGCCATTTAAATTCACATCTGTATTATTATTTAATCTGTGACAACAAGCCTCGCAACTGTAGGCCGTGCCACGTCATCTGTTGTCCAATCACACAAATCTTGTAATCATGATTGCCAGTAAAATATAACGCTATTCCAAAGAGTTTCTAGCTGTATTTCCTAGATAGTTTGTACGCTATTTGGCACTCATGCCTCTTCAACCTCAAATTGATTTACAACATAGGGTAATAAAACCAGCAGAGTTTTGATTTGTCTTTAGGAAAAAAATTTAAAACACTGGTAGTTTTCGATAAAATATTTCTGCACATCTTGTTTCAGTGCCTTACGTGTACACCTGTGTTTCATGGTAAATGAATGGATTATTTTAACTGCCAACGTATTGGTATTCAAAGCGCTATTAACAAACGTGTGGTGTCGCAATATCATTGTTCTGGTTGACACAGTCAATTAAGAGGCTGTGGCAGGTGTTTCAGGTGCATATATGCAATCAGCATTAACCCCTTATAAATTAAGACTAAGTTTACGTTCACTATAGCAATAATAGTAGGCCCTATTACACACATCAACATTATCTTCACGTTTTATAAGAGACAGAGTCGTTCTTATTTTCGCTGTTTTTCCGAAGTCAAGTACAGAGAATGGTTGCTACAAATTTTACGGAACGTTTTTTTAATATCACGTTGCTAATGCAACCATTTGTTTGCGGAATGCAGCTCTATTAAGAACGGATGTGTCTTTGATAAAGCGCGAAGATATCGTTGATATGTGTAATACTCTTATTGCTATACAGAAAGTAAAATCTGCCTTGATTTATATTGTTAATGTGGGTTGCATACATGCGCCTGAAACACCTGACATGGCCTCTTAGAAATACACGGCCAATAATCACGAAGCAGAGATGCAGATATACGTGTAAGTCACTAAAACAAAGTAAGACAGTTTTTTTATTTACGTCATGGTAATATTCCTGAAAATGACACAAATTGAAACGACTTAAATTGAGTCAGACCAGCCTCGCCCACAGCGTATAGCCTAACCTTTTTGGAACATAAGAATGTTAGCTCTTACGAGTGAATTAACAACGTTAATTTAAATCAGTGGTTGCTTAAGGATGTTAAAGTGCTTTAAAATCATAATTGTATCTTTCTATGAAAGATTGTTAGTTTTGTACACGAAACTTGTCGGTACATTTTACTCTTACGAAACAATTTTAGCTCTCATAATTTTCTTATAATGGGTTGTCAGTAAAAATTTCCTATTTACGCGATCATGCAAATAGAGAAAACCAACTGACCTACTTAAACAATACATTTCACTGTGAACGTATATCCCATGAACTATGCAATAAAACGTTTAAAAATACCCACAACGTAATATTTTGAACTAAAAAAATTCGCAAAACTACAGGAAAAATGTGCAAATTAGGCAATTTTCTTAAAAAAAAAAAATAAAAAAAATTAAAGTGATTTTTTAAAAATGTTTATTACGTAGCCCATGGTATGTTATTTCACTGTGAATTATTTCAAGAACGTAGGCCTAAGTCAGTAGGTTTTCACTATTTGCATGGCAGCAGAACATGCAAATTTTGACTGACGCACCATTATGAGAAAACTATGACAGGCAAAATTGATTCGTATGAGGAAACTGCACTCACAATTATCGTCTACAAAACTAAAACTGTTTAATATAAATATGAAATTATTACTTTATCGCACTTGAACACCTTTAAACGTAAAAATAGGGTACTCAAACTTTAGCGACGTTAACGAAAAACGACGTAAATTGAGGACTTAACGTAACGTGTAGTGCGAAACAATTTTCTCGAGAACTACCGGTCGTTAGCCATGACCATACGGAACTAACTTACTCCGTCCTGACTCTGTAAATGTGATGTTTTGAGCAGGAGATGTACGCATACAGTAGCCTGCTGCCCGCCATGAGGTCTCTAGCAGAGGTGCCGCTGGAGTCGCCCAGGTTCTACCCGACCGACAGACCCGGCACTATCGTACTGGAGGACATCTCTGCCAGGGGATTCAAGATGGCGGACCGCAGGGAGGGTCTGGACCTTGAGCACTGCATCCTCGCTCTCCGCACACTCGCCAAGTTCCACGGCCTGTCCGTCGAGCTGGTTCGTGCCGACCCCGCCGTCGTCGGACATTTCGAGGAGCGTATCCATGCCCAGTGGTAATTTATATGTTCGCGGTCAAGTCAGCACTTTGGAAGCCATAGTTAGGGTTTCCTTTTCGTCCATCAAGTACATTTACGCCACTTACCAATGAATACAAAGCAAAGAACATAATATACACTGCATGGTTTCGCAGTTTTCAGATGTTAACATCTAAAGACACAATATATTAATTTTGTTATTCTTCATCTTACGATTTTCAAAATTACTCACTTTACCGCGAAAAACCTTTTAGTTGTCCGTAGTAAGGCAGTATTTGTGAAGATCCTCCTTAGTGACATTAACAACTGATAAATATTTTTTTGGTTGTTTCTGACGTTATATTTTTGAGACGGATGAAATAAACTGGTTGTTTCGTATTTAGCTGTCGTAAATGATACGGATGGTAAAGCACGCAATAAAAGAAACATTATTCGTCAGTGAAAATTTGTCCGGAAATGACAACCTGCAAGTTTGCAGCGGCAGACATTAGTGCGCAGGTTTTGAATTCCGCGCGCTCCGGACGCCAGTCTACTGGGTGAGAGAATAATATAGTGCAGCAGAGTTGGAGCAATAGTATTGCGGGCTGCAAGCATCTAGGCGCATCTTCGCATTAAGAGTGTAAAACTTGTTTGAACTTCACATGCGCCTAGATATCTGCAGTCCGCAATATCCAGGTTTCCACTCGTCTGCAACCGCTAACATCCTCTAAGCCTCAGAGCGCGCGGAATTCACATTTTCTTACAAATGTCAGACCCTGCAACTTTGCAGGTTGGCATTTCCGGACCAATGTTCACTAACCAATAGTGCTTGTTTTGTATTCTGTGCCATCCGTGTGCTTTACTACTATTGCGAAACAGTCTGTATACACTGTGTGTATTGGTTACATGGCAAAACTAATGCTAATAACATATGAAATGATAGAAATAAGAATGAGATAAATCTTAGCAGTGACTTAAAAAGTGCTCGATTTGTCTGTATTACTGAATAATAGTTCTATAAGACTTCCTGATTTTCTCTAAATAAAACATTTTTGCGGATGTCATATTCGAATAATTAGCGTGCGCTTGTGCAGTTCTTCACTGGTCATTGGCTGCATGTTTGTTGAGAGGAGAATATTCTGACTTTGCTTGGCCAACCAGAATAAATGTTACTGTCTCATTAAACTCTGGATTCGCAGATAAGACCTCAGAGGTGTGCGAGAGCTTCAATCATACATTCACTGTAGTATACACGATACTTCCAGTCATGGAATATTTTCGCAAAACTTGCGTGTTGCTATCTTTACAACAATTTTTCATTTCATATTTTTATTTATTTTTGCGTCCATTTTCTTCATAGAACGACTGTATACAATTTTTGAAATGTATGTCGGTATTGTTCTTTTTTGTGTCATCTTTTGGGATACAATTATATTATTTCCGGTATTATCTGTATAATATATGTTTGGTGACAACAACTAATAATGGAAATGGATTTGTCTTATATACTCTGGAGTTTTTTTTTTTTTGCTACACGGCATCATTCACTGCAATGGCGTACTGCCCACAATATTTGTTCAGATTGTAGTACTAGCTCATTGAATGAATCATTCAAAGATAATATTTAATGGGTTCTCCGAGACTGCTACGCAGCCACAAATATACTGACTTCGTGTTTGTACATAATAATATCCAACTTGTAGACATTGTAGTCTAGTATTTTTTTTGTGTGTAATGACATGGCAAGTCACAGTTTCTTGTGTTGTAATTAAATTTGTCCGCAGTAAAATAAATTATAAAAAAATACGGTTTGTAGTAATATGATATTCACAGCGAGTATAGGTAATATAGAGACAGTAAATTAAACATATTAAAACATTTGTCAGTATAAAAAAAACCCTCATAAAATACTGAAAGTTATTTATATTTCACAAGAGTTGTTATGACTTTGGTTACAGTGTTTAGGGCTACCTGAAAAAGGTCTGGGCTTGTAAGACAAAATTGTTACACGGGGAATATATTCGATAAATTCGCAAAATGTCAGTTTCTTGCACCAACACCCCCTCCCCCAACAATACGAGAGGGAAATCCAAATCATAAAGGTTATCGTGTGTTTTATGACACAAATCCAAATCATAAAGGTTATCGTGTGTTTTATGACACAAGTTAAAACACCCTCCCGAGTTCCGTTATTTCGTTTCCTACCGCCAGAACGAACTATTGCGTTGTTCACCATAAGGAAACTTCGTGAAATTCTCGGTGGTTTCACCCAAGAATCACTGCACTTACAAATTTATTCCGTATTTTCGGCGAATGAAGACATCATATGACGAAGTGAAACAGCATTACTTTGTTTTACCCAACTTGTTGCTAAAAGTTTCGAAAATGAGAGTTATTTAAGAACTGTATGACAAACCTCTTTCTTATTTGACGAAGGGCTACTTGTATTGCTGAAATAAAAATGTGTAACAGATATTTCAAAACAGCTCACTTAGTATACAAAAATACCTACATGTACGCTCAAACCCACACACACACAGAGACAAACCCACTTGCAAGCACACTTACCTAAGTTACTCTGTATTTTGTTAATATGCAAAATTCTTTCACTGATAGTCATTATATTAAGCAACATAAAACATAATATATAGTGTCTGGAAACTTCTTATCAATGCTACATTTATTATGTACACACACAAATATGTATATGCACGTGCCTGTGTATGTATGTACATACACACACATACACACATACACACACGTCATGGATGGTTTTAGGAGTGAATACCAATGAATATTTTCTGTAGCTTTATTTGGAACTTAAATAATAACTGTTAAATTCTTTAATAATGTTGTACGTAATCTTAGATAATTTTAGTACTTTGTATGAGAGAAGGATGTTTGAAAAACCTTTACATTGGCAACATGTATCCTATCTTATATTACCGCTGAATTGAACCCTGAAATCAACGCGTGTACTGAACAGATTAATTACGTCATACGATGCTATTTCTTCAGATGCAGAATTGTTCAGCTAAAAAATTTACAATATTATAACGTTTATAGTTCTGTATATGAAATTACACTGATAGTATTTTAACTTCCGTGTTCTTCATTGCAGGAGGAGAGAAACACACAAGAGTTACGTACCTAACATTTATAGAAATTTGGCAGACATCGTCGAGACCTGGCGTGGTTTTGAGAGATTTGGCGAGAAAATTCGTCGTTGCGAAGAAACCGTTATAGAGGAGCTGGAAGAACTTATGAAGCCGGAAGATAACGGCTTCAACGTGGTGAATCATGGCGATTTCTGGGTGAACAACATGATGTTCCGGTACTCGGACGAGACACAGCGTGTGGAGGAGGTGTGTCTCGTCGACTTCCAGCTCTTGAGGTTCAGTTCTCCAGCTCTGGATCTACAGTATTTCTTCGCCACAAGCCCAACAGCTGCCGTGAGAGAGGAACACGAAGACCTACTGCTCCAGACTTACCACGAAGCACTAATGGAAACAATTAGAAGGTTTGGTCTCGACAGTCAAGTTTACAGTTTGGATCAGCTGAAGAAAGACTTCAAGGACAAGATGATGTACGGGTTCCACGTGGCTTGCACGATCTCGTGCGTCGTCGTCGCTGAACCTGCCGACGCCATGGAGCTGGACTCGGTCAGCGACGAGTCCATCGAGGCCAAAGATGTCAATTATTTAACTAAAGCATTGCAAGGGAAAAAGTTCAAAGAAATTTTTCAGAAATTGTTAATTTCCTATGAGCAAAAAAGTTTATTTTATAGTCATCAAAACTAATGAGGATGTGCTTAACAACTGTGATATTAATATAGTATTATTTTTATTACCTGGTTATGAAAGTAAAGTTAGAGTTAATTTTTAATCCCATTTAAGATGTTTTTATACTTAAATGTAATTTCTTGGTTCACATGTCATCACTCACCGGCGCGGCGTTGAAGTCACATATATTACGTGCTGACAAAACTCTTTTCACGTTCACGTTCACTTATCTTGTTATTTTGATATTTATGAAAGCTAGTCGTAAAGAAGGAATTAGTAAAAAAAAAACACTTTTAAGAAACTGTATTATATGTTTTGAAATATGTACAACTGTTCTTTCAAATAAATTAGTTATTACATTTGGTAGTATTTATTCAAAAGTGTGACTTGCGTTACCTAATTCGCGAGTTATTTTGCTGGTATAAGTGTTTATATGGCAGAATGTCTAAATTTCTTTGCCTGAAATACTGAGATTTTGATATAAACAAAAAAGAAATTTCTTTTTGACGAATCCTAACTTGCAGCTACAGTCAACTGAATTGATACGAATTTTGAGGACTTCTGACACTAACGGCAATCACCTGCATGCTACCAAAATATTTCACGTCGTATTTTAGGCTAGTTAGGCACCATATTTTACATGTCATATTTGTTTGCCCGTTATGTCACCCTGTTGGAAATTCCTGTGATACGGTCGCTAGGTAACGAGCCCTAGATTCTCATCTAGGAATCAGATCTGAAGAAATATTAGCTTGGGCTTTTTGATTCGATGCCACGTAGTGTAACAACCGATTATTGCCTCGGAAGTTGGCTTTATGGGAATTTATTTTCAAATAATGCAGTGTCCATATATATAAATATTTGTTCTTTTTGTAATGTGGTATAATTTTTGTATTAATTTATTTACATTATTTTTATGATTTTTCTTATATCAAACATTTTAGTAACAAATATTGAACCCTGTTGTTAGCTTACGAAAAGGAAATAATATAGTCCTGTAAAAGATGGATACATTTCATATAAAGGTAATATGCCACACATTTTGAAGGGAAAATATCCCAATGATATGTTAATTAAAATATTCTTGCAATTTGTGTCCTATATTATTAACATTTTAAACGTTTACTGCAAATAATCACGTTAATTCGCCATTAGTTCTAAGATATTTTTATATTATTTTGTGTCTAATTAATGTTAAAACTTAATTTTTTAATTGAATAGGCTTCGTTGCTATTTTGTTAAGATGGTAGTCAATGCATAGTACATAGGTTTAAAATTGTTCTTGTGCTCCCAGAGGTAAGGGATATCCGAAGGATATTCAGACTATCCCTAAGATATCCTCTGAATATCTGTGGGCCTATAAAATTAACGCATCCAGAAATCCATGGGACACACATGAAATCCATTGGACATCCCTTCGTAATATCTGTGGGATATCCTGCAGTAACTCCATGGGATATCCTTGCAGGATAAATTGTGATGCTCATGCAAAAGTAAAAAAAAACTATTATTCATTTCGAAAATAATTATTCTGCTCATATTTGTATACCATCTTCTAACAATCTTATTGATACTAAATTTTTAGCGTAATATCTGGATTCGAACCCACAACCTTCTGTTTAAAGTTTATCATGGTAACTATTACTCCACATAATTTCATGGCAGACATTCTAAAACTTAGGCTACCTATAAATTTAAGATAAGAGGAAAATCATCCTCCCAAATTGTTAAAAATATTTTAACACAATTGTTCATATTAAAAGTATAATTTATTTTACAAAAAATATTCAAATTATCTTCTAGTACAAAAACCTTAGTTCAGAAAAATTTAGGTTTAATTATTAAGATGTATTTCTGATAATTCCATGGTTATTCACAGCCACAGGTGTTTCACATTAAGTCTTAATTTGAATTATCTGAGTTTCCAGCTGCGAATAATTAAGGATGTTTCAGGACGACATTTTAATGATAAACTATTTTTTTTAGATGTGTTAACTATTAATACACTGCGTTGTGTTACCTTAAAATATTTGACAATGTCAATGAAATTATCCATTTGGATAACCTACACACGTTCGGAATATTCTAGGACATCACATGTTTATACTTGGGGAATTCTCCAGAGGTTCTGTCAGCTCAACATACACTTAAATTTAACTTTTCAATGAACTTTCAATGTTTTAAATAGTTATTATAATCTATGAATCATTAAATTATTGTAACTGAGATTAGTTAAATTGTTGTAATATAAATATCTCTATATTACATTGTCTTACAATATTGTAGAGATATCCAAAGGAAATAAGAGATGTATCGCATAAATTTGGGATTTTTAAGGAATATACCTAGTAGTGAGAGTGAGTGAGAGATTTCGTTCAGTGCTTAACGTCGAGGTATTTAACGCTGGTGAGAAGTGACATGAGGTGAGTATGGAGCAGCGCCGGATCGAATGGAAAGGGAAACGGTAGAACCCTGAGAAAACCCGCCGACCAACGGCATCGTCCGGCATGATTCCCACATTTGAAAATCCAGGGACCGACCACACAGGGAGTCGAACCCGAGTCGCCTTGATGGGAGGCGAGTGGTTTGACCATTCAGACACCGTGGCACTAATATACCTACGATATCTTGTTAATGTATTTGAATGTTTCATGCAATGGGACAGAATGACAAGCTGTATTATTATGGACATACGCCATTGCAATTTATGTCGTCCCAGCAATCTTTGAAAGAGACTAAGAATGACAAACAACGAAATACGAAAAAAAGAGAAAAAAAGCCGAGTTGGATGTAGTCAACACATCCATAAACCAAAACAGCAGATCTCGGAAGATCCCAATAAGAAATTAGTCAAGAACAAATACAGGACAAATAATAATAAACAACCACAAATAAAAGTCGAAGTAAAAAACAAACTAATGTGTAAAACTCAGGACAAAACAATTAAGACAGCACAGACAATACTGGAACGAATACAATAATGGACTGAAGACGTCACAGACAACACACTAGACGACGCAAAGATGAGGACACTAAAGAACACAGCAGATTTCCAAAGGCCGACTTTTCACGACATTTCGGGAGCCGACGTCTCCCGTCTTCAGGTGAAGTAAAAGTGAAAACTGGAAAAAATTGGACGGTATATATAGCCTTAAGCTATGTTCCTACTGCGACCGATGGTAGTCGAACTCTCTCCTCATTGGCCGCGCACATTTTAATGGATTTTATAGTCCGTCACTTCACAAATAATTTTGTTTCTTTTTTCGTTAAAGGTTTCCACAATTTTCTTAATTCAATAATTTGCTGACAAAATACATTAGAGTTATTCACAATAAATGCTGATTCTTTTATTTTTAGTTTGATAGGGTGTGTTTATAGTGTAAGTGGAGTGGCATTTTCCCAAAGTATTTTATGACTTTTCCCACACATGTTCGGCCAGTTTGGATTTTTGTATCTCGCCTTTTTGGGTGTTGTTTTTATGTTCTTTAGTACGTGTGGGAAGGGGTCTGCCTGTTTCTCCTATATATACACTTCCAGTACAATATCCTAGGATGCACGGGATGTATTTAGGACATTAAGGACATTTACAGGATATCCTTAGGATATCTTGTGTTGTGTGGATTAGCATATAGGCCTATGCGAATGTGTGTGAAAGGGGCAGGGATTTATTCATTAATTGATTACGGTGAAATTGTTTTGGTTGATCTGAATCCTTTATGGCCGAAGAAAGAAAACACCATCCTCAACTCGTTTACGAAGTAACATTTGATGTCTGAATGTTTGTTGCAATGGAACTTGACAGTAAGAATGTATGTATTCGTGAACAGATAATGTATGTTCATAGAACAATACATTATTACGAAAAATTGACTGGACTAACAATTATGAGTATCTTGATAATAAAAATTTAAAAATAAATATATAAAAAATACTATTTTTATAAACTACTCCAGTTCTTTTCTTCACTATCAACTGTCTTGTGGGCATCGTGGGTTGTATTTTGAATATTTTTACAGGTTTCAGCAACAAATAAGCATTGATGTATGTTCATAAACCCATACCATCTTGAAGTCCAAGTTCTTGGGATAGAGGTGCAATTCTCCGATAGCCATAACAGTTTAGTACGAATAATATAAACTTTCGGATTTGAGGAGAACTTTTCCAAACTCATGTATCAGTACGTGATTTAAGTACAGCAATGATTCTTAAACTTCGCTGGTTTTGAGAAATAATAATTTTTTTCTTAAACAAGGTTTTAAAGGAAAATGGTCTTTTTATTTGTATTAATTTTTTGTCAATACACCTTTTATTTTACAATGAATCTTAGACCCATCGTTAGTACTTTAAATTAGTTTTAAAAATAAATACAAATACTTTGTATTTAAATTTTATAGAATTGAAACAGCTGCATCTAAGGAACATATCAGTGTTTTAATGCAGATAAACCAACTTCAAGCTTATTAGTAAATAGCACGCTCAGCAGTTTATAGTAAGTTTTAGTAGGTTATTAAGTTTTGTTTTGTAAAACTTATACGAACGTGTACAAATAAACTCTTCAAATTACAAACATATAATGGGAAAAACTAGATGGAAAAAAATCCACTATTTATTTTTCTTACAAAATTTATCGAGTGTATAGCCGGTAACAAAAATTTACGGCGAAGATAAAATAACGTTTTATATATGAACTTTTCAAAACTCATAATAATGTGAATCAGTATGTGAGCTGTCGCTTTCGTTCTCGATGGTAGTGAAGAAAGCCTGTTTGCAGCGATTTAATACGGTATCACGGTTACTGAAAGTAGCCAGCTAAGAACAATAAGGAATCCCAAGATTTGAGCTGTATGGCATTACATTACAGAATACATAAGTTACCGCTGAACCATATTGTAGCTAGGTGAACCCACCAAAGCTCCTGTCGCCTACCTCTCTCGCAGCTGCCGCTGATGTCAAAACTAAAGGCAATTAACTCATCGCCGCCCGACACTGTATCCTGGAAGCGTCACCTCATCAGCGACTTACTGCTTAGCCAGGCAAGATAGGTGTGATTGTCGTGGGTTGGTGTCTGTCATCACACGAATTTCGCAGGACCAGCGATGCACCAAGTCGACAGATGTTGCCGACCGTTGAACAGACACTATGTATCCCCCTACGAGAGCATTTAACGAGGTGGAAACAATGATCCGAACTTCTGTTATAAACAACATGTTCAAAGAAACAATCTGTCACTATCCTTCAATTATTGTAACTGTTGCACTATTTGTCTAGATTTTATCATCAGCGGACACGATTTTAACGGTAGAATCTCTCTTATTATCTCTCTCCCCC